>OZ004680.1:11435530-11747444 GCA_963924505.1 Agonopterix alstromeriana | reverse complement strand
ACTCTGTGTTTATTCGATTCGAAAAATCAAACCGATCTGCGAATTATTAATAACATAATAATACGCGGGTCCCGATTACGCTTGACGTCTATAATTTCGTGCACGCAGCGAATACTAAGTAAAACACAGAACAAGCTAACAATAACAACGTCCTTCTCCCCAGACGGGCGTGAGGTGCGTAGACTGCGGCGCAGCATGCCACGAGCGCTGCGCGGAGACCTTCGCGCTGCCCTGCACCAAGTACAAGGCGCCCGTCCAGCAGGACCGCGAGCGGGAACATCTCTCCTCCGTCTCCAACAGTACGTATAATGTGCCTACTTGACCACGTGGGTCCAATGCGGATTGCTGGAGGCAAAGTAATGGTCAACTTGCTGTCAGATAATTTTCAAGCCACCTTAATAGGTTTCTGACTTAGCTTAACGAATAAGAACTATCCGCGTGAACACGATGACCACAAAAACTGTCACCCGTCAAAAAATGTACCGGACCGCAGACATCAATCGCAAATCATCATCATTTTCTATGTACATTTTTAGGCCAATTCGTAAATGAAATGTTTCATAAATTGTTACACAAAATCTGTCATTGCAAGACCATAATTTAACTAACGACTTTGTTGGAACTAAGTGAAAATTTCACTGTCGCATCTGTAGCTTGCTACATATCAATAATTTATGATGTAGACAAAATAATGAACGTGTTCGACGAAGTATCAAGCCCACATTAAAGTATTAATTATATCGTAGGTGTAGCTACACTGCAGTCATCGTCGCAACAGTACTACGAGCAATTCTCGTCCAACGTGGCGGAGGACAGGACCCACGAGGGACACCTCTACAAGCGCGGCGCGCTGCTCAAGGGATGGAAACAACGGTGCGTCTCGTTAGACTAATATAGTGAAAATCATCAGCCCACATATCATACGTCCCACTGCAGGGCACACTAACCTAAAGGTAGCATTCAAATCTTAGCGACACGACCAGACGACCAAGCGACTCAACTCGGTCGCCGGCCACGCCTACCGATCGCGCGACTCGGTCACTAGGATCGGAATGCTACCTCCAGTGCTTCATATAAATTTATACAGAGCAGTGGGTCGCGGTCGCCGGTCCTGATCGCGCTTCGCGGTCGCTAGGATCGGAATGCTACCTTTAGGGAGAGTATACACCCTCCCTAACGGCCATACGGCCGTTAGCCCGCCACGCGTGCCCACTGCGAATTGGTAGACTTCACATACTTCGAATATAGGGGTAACATCATAATAGGTGTGGTAGATCTTTTATTTTTCAACATGAACATCTTAACATGCTCATACAAGATTATAATTTATTCACAAATCATCTATTTAAATAACATTAATGTTCCGTTCAATTGGTTCCCACAATATCAGGAAATATTATTAAAAATCAATAGAATAGTTTGGGATGGTAAATTATATTTATAGATTTTGTATTTACATATCACTGGAATTATAAATTGTGCATGTCTTTTCTATTGTTTGTATACAATAAAGTGTAATAATTACCTAATTTTAATATTTGTTTTCGCAGATGGTTCGTACTGGATTCTATAAAGCATCAACTGAGATACTACGATGCTATGGAAGATTCACATTGCAAGGGTTTCATTGGTAAGACTCATTTAAAGTTATATTCTCAACCAGTTACAAACAACAACCATATTATAGGTCGACCAGGATTTGATGGCAAATAAGGAAATAAAATTTTAGAGTAAGCAACACAGTTAATTGGATTTTTGCAGCGCTTCTGCATCGATTCAGTCGCGATGCAGCATCGATGCAAACGCGTACAGCAATCTGCACCGGTACAAACGTGCGTGTGATTTGCTACAATCACGTGCAGAATCGATACAAACGCCTAGTGTAGAGATGCATTCACGCGATTGACAAACGCGCGTTTTTTAGCTGTAAAAAGTCTCCGATTCTAAATGGCTTACTTTGACAGTGACCATGTGAAAATATGTATTAAGCTTTTATACCTTATTCCAGGTCTATTATTATATTTGAGAGCGGCTTACTTGACTTCCGTTTCCGAGCGAACATTACCCTAGTAAAGCGCCATCTGGTGGACACAATCAGCAGCCAGGCAGTGGGGGGGCACGGCCATGAAGCCGGTGCCCGCCATTTTACTTTCATTGGCGTTTTGAATTCCTACTGAGCGGACGTGTAACGGAAAGCGCTGCCTTTCCGTTACCGCCATTTTTAAATATAAATTTTAGATTTCTCTTTCTTAATATAGTTTTGTTTTTCGAATTTTAAATTATTAATTTGCATAGTTATTGCATTAGCAAGTACCCTTAAATAGTGAAGTGCGTTTTTTCGTCGTCGTGTCTTCGGGTCGCGGGAGTGATGGAGTCTTCGAGGGTGGACAGAGACGCGTTTGTTGCAGTAATCTGATAAGTAGACGTCGAGCATATTACTTATAGATTACAATTTCCATATTTCGTATGGTGCTGTTTACTGAACTTTTCTACACAATTCTAAATCAATTTCCTGTATGGCGGTTGCAGAAAAACAGAAAAACTGCAAGAACCGTTAAAATATTATACTGCAGGAAAAACATTTCTACATAGTTTTCCTATTTGTTAATGAATGTGATTGAGTGACAATATTTGTGTGTCGTTAAAGCTAACTAAGACGTTCGTAGTATTATTTTTCCTGTTTCTACTCCCGTCCAGGGAGGTATTTGTGAAGATATCTCTACAGGAACAGGTCTGCTACGGATGGAGCGAAGACATTCAAGACTTAATATCCAGGCTTGCGCTGTCCGTGCGTAACGACAGTTCACCAAGCAGGTATCAGGTTAAGGTACGGTAACATAAGTGGCCTGGGGTCGGCACTCGACGATTATCCCACCGTTTGGTTACCGTAGTATATAAAGAAGATTAGTAATGCCGTCGCATTGCTATTATTCTGCCTGTATAAAGCCGACACTGGACAAGCTACCGACCCGGTACGGCCCACCATGCCGGTGTTCGCTTAGCTCACTGGTACCGTGCGGCGGTCTCCCCACGCACGACCAGTAAGTGTCGCCCACGCTCCTGCTGGAGACACAATACCACGATGATCTGCCGCCCCACGCTCCCGCTGCAGGCATGATACCGTGGTGACCTGCCGTCCACGCTCTTGCTGGCGGCATAATACTGTGATGACCTGCCTTCCACGCTCTTGCTGGTGGCATGATATTGTGATGACCTGCCGCCCACGCTCCTGCTTGCTGGCGGCATAATACCGTGATGACTTGCCGCCCACGTGCCTACTGGGGGCACAATACCACGACGACCAGCCGACCACGTGCCTACTGCCTGGTGGCTCGGTATCCCGTGTCGCATCTAGCATCGGGAACCAAACACAAGGTAAAATAATGGAGGGAATTAAAGGTCCCGGTACCTATCGGACATTAATTGCCCCCAATCTCCATGACATACCCAGGAAACCATTTCCAAAAATTTTCCATTTCATGTTCTATAATGGTCATCAAATTTTATGTCCGAAATTTCCAGCGTACCGAATGCTATCTGGTCATCGTGTCTAGAACCGCCCGTTTCTACGGAGGACTAGGCAAAATCCCTTTTATGATTAAAGACATTTCCTGATTTCGCACAGTAATCAGAAGGCGTTATTATCACGCTGTACTCGTAATCACCGTTCGTCATTTTTATTTGGACTCGGTCATCTGAACCAGTTCCTTTTTAAACGTGGAGGTTTGTTTGTTAAATGTGGGGCACCTACTTGCAATACCCACATATTAATCTAAATAATTCAATCCTAACTCGAACCTGTTGGGTTGTCCTTTTTGGTGAATATTACATTCAGTGAAAATCAAGATTGTGCAAATCAGGATGGCGTTCCGGTGCTCATGATAATAATATAAACTGTACATAAGTGCATAAGAAAGGGATCCAGGCTGTCCGTTTAACAAATATTCACTTATAAAGTTGCAGTACAAAGATCGAAATAAAAATGTTTACAGAAGGTCATATAACTCTGTTCTTTCTGGCAATCCAATCCAGAATTTTGTAACCCTACGTTTGGTATTATAAAGTTCAGTTAATTAATGGTGCCTTCTTCAACCACCAAAATTTTGCAAAAGATTCTAATCAGTTCAATCGGAGCAGTATTACAAAGTTTCTGATGGTTATACAACACACGTTGTTAATCGATAATTATAAATTTTGATTTGTAATATCATGCGGGCAGTTTCAGAAAATCACACATTTTCAAAAGTGCATACTTTCAAAAATGCATTAGTTTATAAATGATAGATAATATATCTACCTACTTTATGTAATAACTGATAGCCAAACTATCTTTTTATGTATGCGTCGGTATGCTATTCTCCCACGCAATTTTGTCCCATTATTCTGTTGCAGTATTAGCACCACGTAATAAATAATGTGTGCACGTTACGCAAAAACTGAATGAAAACAAGCTGAAAGATAGCTGATGGCCTATAAAGTGTTCTCGGCGTTTCTTAAAATTGTATTGTTTGAGATTCACGTTACACCAAACGGTTCTTTTCGATCAGATATTTCGTCATGCTTCGTATGTAAATGACGCTTTCTATGCCTTACATGCATATTTAATTACTTGAACCCTGAACTGAAAATCGTTTTCAACGAATTCGATCAGATGGCCAGTCGATCTCCTATATCGTTAGCTATTTTATTTATGATTATTATCATTATTCGCAAACATTTACTAATGACTGTGTATTTAAATAGAAGAAACATTCTTTGAAGACTAAAGCATAAACATGGGCATATGCTCGCGACTAGATTCCCCGAGGTGGAAGACAGATATTCTTTGTGATTATATCACACATAAATAAATCCCTTCTACGGGGGTGGTTATTCATTATTGTGGTGTCGTGCCTGCGTGATTGCCTAGGCTTTTGTGAAATGCATTCTTATGACAGTGGCTATGTTTTCTCTGTGGTGGTTTTGAAACCTGTCTATATCAGCTGTACGCTCATAATGTTTCTGTCATGCGCGTGTTGCGTATGGTTACAATATTTTAATTTGAAAACTGGTGATTGAAAGTCAATTGGTTAAAATCAAGGAATATACTACTCTCTACCGAGAGGTTAAAATCTTAATGTCCTTGAAAAGTTAGTCTTTTTAATTTTTTGATTAATTCAGTCCTCGTATTTTAATACTTAAGTATGAATAAAATCGTACGATCGAACTCAATTATAAATGAAACCAAATGCTTTCCAACTTAGGATGGCAATCGATCTTATGACATCTTTTTACAAACTGACTTAAATGTTTGCTAACCGAGAGTTATCGGTTTATTTTGCAACTTTCAAACATTCTAGTCGCTTGATATATACCTAACCTATATGCATAACAAAGGTAATATCCTTATTTTATCAGTTGTTTTTTATTATGCTGGATGAAATTATAACAATCCGTCTATTTTAATATTCGCTGATCAATCATCATAACTTGTTCACGATGACCGGTGTCCTGAGACCGGTTCATAACAGACAGAGGGAATTGATTCCTGCCGAACAATGAGTTGCAAGTAATTTTGCCTTGATGCCAGGCCTGAAATATAAACCAGAGACGAAATAATGAAGCTTTGGTATAACTGCTAAGCTCTTTGTAATATCTCGGTGTGTAATGTACTCTGCGAGGAGGATACGGATAATATGGTCCTGTATGCGAGCAAAATTCCTAGATAAGATTCTAACTTTATTATATTATTGTCGCTATCGCCATTGATACGACAAGTTATGTATTTTCCATTGGAAGAGTTTCTTTTCTCAGTCAACTCGCCACACATCAATTTTTTCTAATGTTCTACCGTCCTACGGTACAAATCTAACTAGATTTGTTGATGAATTATTATTGTCACGCGTCGTATTTCTGGGTTCATCACAGTCTGCAAAGCGAGTCCTATATTTGGACTTGATGAACCATTTTCTGTTGTAAAATGTGGTTGAACCTCACACTCTCAGCTGAAAGAACCCATTCATTCATTATATACGGCGTTGTACGGTGAAGCCCGTTGAGATCAAGTCATGGCCTGGACTATCGTTGCTCCCTACATTTATCTTTTTATCGATATCAATATTACATTGTGCGTTCCTATGCCAGTGTCAATGGTATTCTAATACCTTGATTGTAATTTTATTGATGTCAGGTTGAAATAATGTTGGTTCTCACACGAAACCACCCAAATTCAAAAACAATTTTGGTTCACGCACCATGCCAACCATACTCATAAAGAATATTATGTAAACGTTTTTGGTTTTCGCACAAAGAAAACCAATTTGAAATAATCAATGAACTTCGTATAAATCACATTGGCGTCAATTCAGAAGCAATCCAGCAGCCGATACCAAACACTTCTCAAATATAATAATAGACCTGGAATAAGGTATAAAAGCTTAATATAACAATTTTACCTGTAAATAAAATTATTATTAAGCATACTTACCTTATTCCAGGTCTATTTTGTACACCTGTCTGCTGTAATATCGTTCTTCCAGACCTTGAACAACGAAATCATAAACTATCTTTTTAAGGCATACCAGGATACAATCGTGCTGGCGTTGTGTGATAGTCGTGCTCGCTCTCTGACACGCTCACACCTACACTAGTCGTGTTATTTGCTCGCATTCTGCAGCACGATCACGCTGAACGCTAGCTGAATTCAAATCTCCAATGAAAGTAAAATGGCGGGCACCGGCTTCATGGCCGTGCCCCCCCACTGCCTGGCTGCTGATTGTGTCCACCAGATGGCGCTTTACTAGGGTAATGTTCGCTCGGAAACGGAAGTCAAGTAAGCCGCTCTCAAATATAATAATAGACCTGGAATAAGGTAAGTATGCTTAATAATAATTTTATTTACAGGTAAAATTGTTATATTTTTTTACTTTTTTTTTATGCCATGAGATTCTGGTAGACCTATAATTAAGACGACGAACTTTGGCAGGTGGAAACGTCACTTACGATCTAATCATAATATTGTATATCTCTTTGCAGATCTAGCGGAAGTGATAACAGTGACGCAGGCGCCGCCGGCACCGGGACCTCCGAAGAAGTGTGACGATAGATCGTTCTTCGATGTAAGTTATCTATGTCTGAGTGCACTATGGTCTAAGTAACGCGTTATCTCGCTGACAGTAAGGGTTGAATCTCATCTGGCAGCACGGAAACGAATTTTTTCACGCTCTATCCTTTTCTGCCGCTCAGGAACGTAATTGGCTGGAGCGAGAAAGATCGCAGCTCTGCCGGTGCTGCCGCGTGCGATCGCATTCCCGCTATCTTTCTCGCTCTAGCAAATGACGTTCCCGAGCATTGACGTAGAATACTATAGATATCTAGTACAAAATTATCCCTTACTAATTAATAGAAATCTAACTTGTATCTTAATTTTTATATTTTACCCCCTTGGGTTAAACTAAAATTTTCTAGAATTCGAATTTTCTCAAATCGTCAATTAAGATTTATAATAAATGTTTTATCCCCAGTTACGTACGAGCCGTCGCACTTACAACTTCTGCGCGAGCGACGCCAACGCTGCGCAGGAGTGGATAGAGAAACTGCAGGCGTGTCTGCAGTAAACTACGGCCGATTGACTTATCAACTATCATGTTGATCGATTTGTTTTGACATCTGCGACCGTAGGTGGCGCGCGATTAGGCTATATTACGCCTTTTATCTCTAGAAAGAGAGCTAAGGCGCGATAACGCTATATCACGCTGCCATGCTACAGCCGCTGACTAAAGATTAAGATGTACCCGACGACATTTCTGAACAATTTGTTTGTTTTTGGAGATAAGAACGTTTTACATCAGCATAAAACAAGGATAGCGCAGAAGATATGGTTAAAACGCGTTCACAAGTTTCGTTATTAATCTTTTTTTAATGCGAAATATACTGGATATTCGTTTTGTCTAAAGCATGCCATATTGTGTCTATATCTAGATAAAGTAGATACAATTATACCGGAGATTATTTTTAATATTTATAAATAAAGAAGGGGACAAATTAAATAAAAATGACATCAAAAACTCGAGATATTACTTTGTCCCGTTTATCAGATCTCGATCAGACAAATGCATTGACAGATATAATAATATTCAGTGCAAGTATTTATATCGTAGGTTAAATTGTCTACAAATAGTATAAAATATTGTTACGTTGGTATTTGTAAATATTTTAACTTAATTATTGTTGTGTATAGACTTTTGTTCCATTATTGAGTATTTCCGTTTTAATACTTAACATGAATAATACTTTTAATAATTTTATATATTTCAAGTTAAAACTTTGCGTTAGGTTACGACAGAATTCCACATAGCATCACATACATTATATACAAACTATATATTTTAGTATGTAGATCGCTACGTTAGTTCTTATATACGTTTATGTAACAAATCAAAGATATTATTATTTTTAACCGGGAATCTCTCACAGTGAGCCCTCGTTTATTGTTGTAGGCCATTATATCGATATCTTTCATATTTTGAGTACATTGCTTCGAAAGTTTTTTGTCGAATGTACAAAAGATGTGGAACAATATCTAAGCAGGCCAAACTCATTGATAATTTTGTACGTTTTTGTAAATAAGTGATTGTTTTGTGTTGACATATCAGAGAGACGCGCGGCGCGGTGCCTGTTTATTTAAGGGGGCTACGTGTCTCCAGTGCCCCAGTGCAAACGTATTTTTTTAATTTTTTGTCAAACATACTACTTTTCCAAAAAAACAAGATCACTGCTGATTTAAATTTATTGAGTGATTACAGATTTGTTTTTAACGATAGTAGCTACGCGTAAAAACTTAAAACATTGTAGTCCGTAATGTTTCAAGGGTCAGGACACATTGACCGACGGCGAACGACGGCGCGGGCCCATACAAAAAACCACGATTAGTATGCGAACTAGGCATGTTTGTGGAATGCACATCGAGGAGTGGGCATCAATCGCCACGCAATGGGTAGTAATGAGCCTAATGATGGTAGTAGAGGTCGAGGCAGATCCCGGAAAAGGTGGCGCGATGAGTTGGATGCCTATTGCAGCGAATGGAGGGATACCGCATTGGATAGAGATATGTGGAAGACTTTAGGGGAGACCTTTGCCCAGCCGTGGGACGAGAACGCGTTCGGCGCCGATCGCCGCGTCGACGGCGGTGTCCCATACTAAACGTGCTTTTTGTATGGACCCGCCGTCGTTCGCCGTCTGTCAATATGTCTCGACCCTAAATCAAAAACACATTCATTCTTGATTTTTGGAAATGTTGTTTAATTGTCAAGAAATATAAAAAATACGATTGATGGCAGCACTGGAGGCGCCGTACCCTCTTATCTTCCTTGTATCGTTTGTAAATAAAATAGTTTGACTCTTCGGACTGCATTTATGTAGGTCGCGTCGCGCGCGTGGGCTATGTGTTGAGGAGACTAGCTGTTGTCGCGCTGTCGGTGTTCATGTAATTTCCACATTAGTTCCTCTTATTGCCTACGTCATCGAATCAGTGTTACCATTATAAGCACTAGGTGGAGCCACTCAACGTTTGGAATTTCATTTGTCAAATATTACTCGGCTATAATAAAATTGGCCGAAACCAAGAATATAATACCTACGTATCTTACTCAAATGAACCTTTTTAAAGTGCGAGCGTTACTGAAATAGCTGGCGCACACCTGATGACCCCCAACGCAAAACATTTTTCACTGCATAACCAGAATCGACTTGCGTTGAGATAACATCGCAAATCAATTAAGGTGCCATAGGTTCAAACGAATATTTTCTATGAGAAACGTGATTGCCCAGCCCTCCGAAAAGTGCGTGCGTGTGCCGTATTCTCGATTAAAAAGAATTAACAAAAGTACTTTTATAGATGATGTCACTAGATAAACTAATGATGAATATGTGAGTATAAATACCAAAAATCGGAAACTATTTTAAGTTCTTCTAAAACGATAAAAATGTTTAAAAATACATGAAAATACGTAATCAGTGAAGTAATTCCAATCGTCTATTATATTTATGATTTCACTACATAAATTATCCAAGAATACTGGGGTATGGCTTTGATTTCGGTAAATTGTATAAATCTAGTCGATAAATGAAAAATAAAAGATGCCTCCAAAGTATTTCGTCCTACCATTGCGCCTTAACACAATTTTCGCCTCAGGTCGCTTCGATGCTCTTGGGGACCAGCAAAGTCGATAATGGATTGGCAGTTTGATTCTATTGTAGGATGACTCTATTTACAGGTTATTCTTCTAATATTAGTTGCTCCATCTAGCGGTGGTAACCATTATTGATTCGCGGGACTTATGTGGATTATACTATAATAGTTGACGCATGCGTTAATGTCGCATTAGAGATTATTCCGTGCCAAATATGCACAGAGTGCACAAGTCGTTTGCTCAGGACATTGGATATAATTATAAAGCGCATATTGTGTCAGGAATCAGCTTGTGATACTTAATAGAGCAATATTTCGCCTTATCGTTTGCATAAGAAGTGTTCGCTTCGTATGCTTGCCGGTGACCAGATACAATATGTAGGTGTTAGCTTCGCTTAGGTGACCTCAAAATGTGAAGTCTATTGCTGTATAATTTATTTTCAAAACATTTTTTTTTCCTATAGTAAAAGTTATCTAGTTTCATGATACAGCAATAGACTAGTAAAACTTGTAACAGTGCACTGCGTACCATCAAATAAAGAGATTTATAAAATAAAACATTCGTTTCCATTCTTTTGCCCATTTCATCTAGAACCAATATAAGTGCGATTTTTAAGTCACACGTTCAAATCAATAGTAGAAAAGGTGGAACTTACTAATGGAGATTATGCTTAGATCAAAGTAAAATTAATAGGCCTTGCAAGCCAGGGGCAGTTGGTCCATACAAACTAGCACAATTGTTTGTCATCTACACTAATCTACACTAATATTATAAAGAGGAAAGATTTGTACCTATTTTTGTATGTTTGTATGTTTGTAATGAATAGGCTCAAAAAGTACTGGGCCGATTTAAAAAATTCTTTCACCAATAGAATGCTACATTCTTCCAATTTGACATAGGCTACATTTCATTTTGAAAAAAATTAGGGATCCATGGTAAAATTTGAACAATGTAACCGAAGGTGTAGAAAAATGAGTCTTAAAATTTATTTGTCTACCCCGTGCGAAGCCGGGACGGGCTGCTAGTAATATTATAAAGAGGAAAGATTTGTACCTATTTTTGTATGTTTGTAATGAATAGGCTCAAAAATTACTGGACCGATTTCAAAAATTCTTTCACCAATAGAATGCTACATTCTTCCAATTTGACATAGGCTACATTTCATTTTGAAAAAAATTAGGGATCCTTGGTAAAATTTGAACAATGTAACCGAAGATGTAGAAAAATGAGTCTTACAATTTATTTGTCTACCCCGTGCGAAGCCGGGACGGGCTGCTAGTCTCTGTATAAATTTGAAGTATACCATTCATTTGTTTTCCCTCATTTTTCTGGTTTGAAATGTTCATCCTATCCATTAATTTTACTTTGATCTAAGAGATTATGCATCATTCGATCATTACTCTGAAAATGAAATTCAAAAATACTTCTGGCCTCCCGTCACTCGGCCGTAGGTAGAGACCGAGAGAAACTTTGGCATATCGTAACCGATGCGCTTGATTTCTGCCACTGGTGCCAGACGGCAATGTCGGGCGCTGTACGATAGCAACGCTGGGGCAAGCTTCACTAGGTATATTTTTGCGCGTACCGTCTGTCAGTAGGAAATTAAAGCGTGAGAGTTTATCATTTTTTAAGGAACTGATGTATTTGTTACGAACAAGTAATCTGTGCCAATATAGAAAATAAGTAAATGAAACGAAAAAAATCATATGTAACAATTTTATTTTACCAATATTAATAATATATTAACATATGTGGTCCAAAACCACCCTCTCTCTGATAATAATATAATACAAAGGATTTTCATAAGAGGTTTGAACCCATAACAAGGAAAACAAATAGCTACGACTAACTTCGAACGCAGCGACGCGCAAGTCAAGTAATAAAACCGTTGCATCTATGACTTTCCACAATACATACAACAAATAAAACGAGGTATAAAAGAGAAAGAAAGAAAAGGTAAACATTTCGTAATATATTAATCATTATTATTAATTTAACCTAACAACGAACGGGCGCCAGTGATCGACCGTTTAATTACTACATTTATTGATACAGATTTAATTACAGTAGCACCTCCAAATGATAATGCGAAGAAAATTAACTTTTAACTTATGCTGCAATCAAAATGGAAGCTAAACAAGGCGATGTTTTAATATCCTCAGAAAGCGTTACGGAATAACCTAAGAATAGCTTCTCCGAACTCCGTAACGCAGACTAGTGACAAAAACTTAAGATTAACTTCTAACTGGCCGCTACGAATCGTTAGGCCAATGTTCAGTACCAACGCACTAAGCGCCCGGCTCCGTTATAAATAACTCGCACTCGTTCATTATACATTATATACAATGGGAAATAAATATCCTATACGCACGACAAGAATACATCATCGTGTATGTACATACCACGCCTACTTACAGTGATCGCCCGCAACTGACCCAAGTGTATCACATAATATCCCATTGCCGCTCGCTTGCCTATTTATATTTATATTGGCGTACACTTTTTGGCTTATCTAGGTTCTAAATTTCAAGAAAAGCGACCCTAAGTAGATTGGTGTCCGACTTGACTATACCTAATGCACAATAAAACCATGTAAATGTCACTAAAAGTTACAAATTAATATTTTTGGTTTCGACGTTGTACAAACATTTAAATTCCAAAAATATCCGTGAACTCCACCGGTATACAATTTCTCTTAACTCTAAACTATCTCTCGAGACTCTACGACTCTAGCACTTCGCATTACACAAGACGACATAATCCAAAACATTTTTATTAAAAAACGTACAAAATTTGGGTCCAAATTCAAACAGTATGTTTAATATGTGTCGAAAAGATAATAATTAACTGCGATGGGTCGGTAGACGTGACATCTGATGATCATAAGACGGTTTAAAGCTTACGACCGACACACCTCCGATGTCGATGAATAAATATCGATAATTTCGTTATTGACAATACCTAAGTAATACAATGTACTTAACACATCACCTGCTGTTACTATTATATATTATAATGACTACTTCGTGACTCGTACATACAAAACAACTAATTTTATGGGAAAACGTCACGAATTTTATTTATTCACATAATACTAACATGATACGAATTTAATGAACACACACACATGTTGGAAAACTCGATACTTAAAATATTTCATTTAAAATTATTAACTTCAAAACTTTAAACAAGTAAAGACAAAAATGAAATTAATTTAAAAATCAAGTTACAACATTTCGCAACATGTGTTTGTAGCCATTTTATATTTGACGATAAAAACCCCTATTGCTTTGATTTTAATATAATTTACACCTCTATTACACTATAACGGTTTTACAAAAGGTCATTGTGTTAGAAAAACAAACATGCCTTATTGCTAACACTTTAAGGTTGCGAATTAATCACACCTTTTAATGAACTAATGACCTTTCATGCAGACAATTAAAGAGTCGCTACCTAAATACACGATGGAATCGTTTACAAAATGTATGGTGTTATGTGAGGCGCATAGCATTAGATTATGTATAAGCAAGCTATAGAGCACGCCTTATCGAGTATGAACCGTGAGCACAGGTATGAACAAAAAAATTTGTAAATTTCTTTCAATTAGTACCAAAATAAAACCCGTCCTGATTGTGTCAGCGAGAATATTCAACCAAATATATTTTCGCATAAACATTTATCATGGGAATTTTAAAGAAAATTCTAGACTAGCGCTATTGAAACGCTAAAAACTAGACAATGTTTGCTCACGCTTAGCGCTAATGGCCGTGACAGATGCGCGCGTTCTTTATACTTATACATACTCTAAGCGCGCCGAGTTTAAATCTAGTAAGGTATGAAACATGGACTGTTCGTTAGGAATTTTAGAGCTTATCACAGCTCTACTATTTAATATTAAATATGTAAATGTGCATTTCAATTTACATTGATTATTTTGTCACTATGGATCTTGAATAGCTCAAGTTTGATAGTGACAAAATAAAGCTTATTAGTTTTATAAGTAGATACCTATCTGTTTATTTGGCTATATTTTGAGTTTCGTACAACACCGACAAAAGTCAACTTTACACAATAGCAATAAGGATACTTTGAATTATATTTGACCAAATTCCTAAATGTAAAATGTTCGTATATTATAAGCAGTGCACGCAATGCAATTGAGCGATTTGTGACAGTTATATTTATGTGTACATATTATATTAATGTAGATTGTAGAATATGCCTGTGATTATGTTTGTAACTAAATCATTCATTAAAAAGTCATGCTAATATGAAGAAAAATTCTACTGTACTGTTAATTAATTTCCAAGGTATGTGTTTTTTGACAATTGCCGCCAAATTATTGTTTCATACAAAACTACAATACTACTCGATCCAAATGTATAATGATTCACGAAGCTCAACCGATTCGTGGCCAAGGACACGGCTGCCGTGCTACGCCAAATATTGGCGCCAATATAATACGCCAATAATAATGAACAGAATTTTACAATTGCACAAATCGCTTAACCCCGCGGGCACTGATCATAAGCGAATATTGCACATACTCTATAATGAAAGTAGAACGTAACAGTTCACGTTTCACACGTCACCAGAGGGCGCTGGCGTGTCGCGCTAGTGGCCCACCGGTTCCACGTAATTCGCGGGGTAGAGGCCCACGCGGCCGTCCTTTCGACCCTTGCACCATCCTTGCTCATCTTCGTCTTCTAGTTTCTCGAATAGGTCTCCTGGAATAAGAAGAAAAGTTGGGTTACAAGAAGACCAGGAAAATAAGTCCGCTCGTCAATCTTCGTTCGCGCAGACAGGGACTAACAATTCCCGACGATATTCAAAACCATTTGATAATTATAATCAACCTTATAAATACTCTGTTAAAGAGTGGAATCGATTGCGGTGCAGTCTAAGGACAAACTGTAGATCGCGTCGGTCATGAGTCAGGCGCGAAATCAATCAACAAATAGAAGCAGATCATTTTTGGCGCGCATCCGAAGAGTATCGTGATTGGTTCGCGCGATTTTAATACATATATTTATAGGCAAATACCTTATTGCTAAACTTGCAAAGGGCGGAGTACATTGCTCGCATTACAGATGCCTGATGCAGCCAAAAAGTTCTCGATTGGCGATCGCGTACCGGAAAACTGACGACCTGGTGAAGCACGCGGGAACCCGAACACGGGGCATGCCCACGAGTTGCAAACTATGATATATACGCAGGGCACTCACCTTGCCTGAAGCTGAGCTCGTCGCTCTCGGCGCCCGTGTAGTCGTAGAGCGCGCGCACGGGCACGCCCGTGTAGTGCACTAGTGGCTATGATGACACTCACCTTGCCTGAAGCTGAGCTCGTCGCTCTCGGCGCCCGTGTAGTCGTAGAGCGCGCGCACGGGCACGCCCGTGTAGTGCACTAGTGGCTATGATGACACTCACCTTGCCTGAAGCTGAGCTCGTCGCTCTCGGCGCCCGTGTAGTCGTAGAGCGCGCGCACGGGCACGCCCGTGTAGTGCACTAGTGGCTATGATGACACTCACCTTGCCTGAAGCTGAGCTCGTCGCTCTCGGCGCCCGTGTAGTCGTAGAGCGCGCGCACGGGCACGCCGGGCTCGCCCGTGTCCGTCAGCGCGCCGGCCGACTCCTCGTCCCACTCGTCTTCCTCGAACGGATTCTCTTGGGGTTTAGGGGCGTCTTTCGCTGGTGAACTCTTGTTTGATTTCGGCGCTGATGCCGTGCCATTCCTGGAATTGACAGAATATTCATTTTTTAGTATTATTCTTTGCGAAATGAAAGATTGTGTTTAGAAATTGCGACTGTAATTTTGCAAAGGAAATTCTGTATTTGAAAACTGTACTAAATCCGAAGAGCTCAAATCCAAAGTGTGGATCATTTGAGAACTGTGTGATTGAAAAGAGGATGTTTAGCTAATTAAAATCATTTTGGAAATTATTCAATTTTGAATAAATATATCAGGTTATTTAACACGTCTGCGGACAATGAACGAGACACAATGGAGAGTTTACTGAAAGTTTATATGCCGCAATAAACGGCAAGGACGTGACTTTCTTCCGAAGACAGACATTTAGGCTAAAAATCCATATCCCTGAGTCAGACGCATCGGTTATTGTTTATTTAACACATGAGTTTTTACAATTTTACCAGCCTTTCTCTTTGCAATTACTAGCTTATAGAACATTTCTCATTTGAACAAAATCATGTAATCAATGGAATCAAAACTTCAAAAATCAAAACCCAAAGCTACACAAAAAAGTTGATAAACTAACAGGAGAACAAAGTGGTCGCTCATATCGGCGATGGTATATCGGGAGTGGTCGGCGCCGTCGGGCCTCAGAGCGAGACGCAGCATGTGCCCGCTCTCGGTCGCACGGTACGCCATCGCTGGCGTCGCCGCGCACGCGTAGATCTCTAGTCGCTCTATACTGGAGGGGAGGGAGTTGGGAGAGTGGGTTAGTGGGAAGGAAGGAAGGCTTGAAGGTAACCGTATGAACAATTGTGATATTTGTTCTTATTGCTGTCTTCCATTTGCAGTGGAGGGAAGTCAGATATTTCTTTTTATTTACTTTTCTTTTTATTTATATAGATTCTTTGATTAAATTCGTTGCAGGTTCAGATTAGAGTCATCCCCTGGGCTCACTGGACTTAATTTTTTAGTTTTGTGAGGGAGGTTGATATTGATCTACAGGAGTTACAGTGGTAAGAACGAGTAGCTCTAAAACTCCGGGCCAGGTTTGCCAAAAAAAAAGGGCGATTTTGATACGAGTATACATCCAGACCCAGAACATTGGATTGATACATTTTCTAAAATCTATAACGAAACCAGATGTTCTTGATCTGGATGCATGTCAAAATCATCTAAGGGTCAGCGCACATCAAGCGAAAAAATGCTCGAGCAGTTTTCATTGATAATTTGATAAGGAACCGAATTTAATTTAAATAGAGTTGTTGCCAGTGATGACATATGGAACAGAGACGTGATCGTTCACTCAAGGCCTCATAAAAAGGCTGAAAGTCACCCTAAGGGCAATGGAGAGGGCTAAGCTCGGAGTTTCCCTGCGAGACCGAATCAGAAATGAAGAGATCCGCAGAAGAACCAGAGTAGCTGACATAGCCCAAAGAATTGCTAAACTAAAGTGGCAGTGGGTGGGGCACATTGCTCGCAGAACCGACCGATAGGGGCCGAAAAGTTCTCGAGTGGCAACCGCGTACCGGAAAGCGCAGCGTGGGTAGGCCCCTCACACGGTGGACCGACGATCTGGTGAAGGCGGCGGGAACCCATTGTTTGAGGGCAGCGCAGAACCGGTCGTTATGGCGATCCTTGTGGGAGGCCTATATCCAGCAGTGGACATCCATCGGCTGAGATGATGATGATGAGACTTGAAAATAGTGTGCAAGAGATAACGCGAATACACGCAACAGGGATGTTTCTCTCTTCAACTCTATTTCAATCGTAATTGGGTTAAATATAAAGTTATAAATGAAAACTGCTCGAGAAATTTTCCGCTAGATGTGCGCCGACCCTAAGTCCGAAGGAATGGGAAGGAAGTCGTATTAAAAGACTTTGTGGGGATACCCACATGTATATTTTGAGTCTCAGTGTGTACTGATTTATTAGGGTATTTGCCCCTTGTTATATAGATCGGCGGTTCCCGATTCTTTGGTAAACCGCTGAGTAAATTTACATTTGGGTATCCCCACAGACTTAATAAGGGTTTTACCAACAAAATATTATGAATGCGAAAGTGTATCTGTCAGCGCGAGCGGTATGTTTTCTTTTCACTGCTAAACAGCTATACCGATCTTGAAGTAATTTGACAGGGAGATAGTATGCATCCTGGAGACAGGCATAGACAAAAATTCCACGCAGACGAAGTCACGCGTAGCAGCATGTTAAGATATAAAAGCAACTCACGTGACAGCGATAGGTGCGCTAATAGTTTTCTTGTCTATGGAGTTGTTGGTGGCGTTGTTGGTGTTGTTTGTGTTGTTGGAGTTGGTCGTGGGCGCGGGGGGAGGCTCCGCGTGGTTGTTCGTGTTGTTCGCCTTGCTCTTGCTGTTCGTAATCGGCGGCAACTCCTGAGCATCGACAACCATTTATTTTACAATTCTTGTACATCTCAAATATATTAAACAAGTTTTATATCTCATTCCAATATGATTGTCTTAAAAAGTAACCTCAAATTAAATAATACGAAAATAATAAATTTCTGATATACCTAATCGTATTTTCAGTAGTTTCGTGAATGCAGTAAAACATTCTGGACCGATTTTAATTTGATTAAGATTTTGATTTGTGGAGAAAGTACATTTTCGTCAGTTCAGTTTCCAATTGTTTACAATTTAAGCCAGTGCTATCGGAATGTGATACGACTTGTAAATATACTGTTATAGATTTTTTTAGATATATATTTTTGGAATAACAATTTAGACGTAATTTTAAATAGATTTTACTTAAATACTTTCTGGGGTGATAAACATAATTGTAAAATAGATAAAACTATGTGTTAACAATTAATAGTCATGCGTTTAAATATGCAAAATATCGTGAAGCAACATCCATCATGCGACATCGATACGTAAAAATAAACAATATAAAAGAGGAATAATAAAATTAAAGCACACTTAATCTAGATCGAAATGAGAATGACCGTTCCCAAACATCTACTTAAGAAGAGATTACTACTATTAACGTAACAGATCTGAACAGTTTTCAGTCAAAAAAAAATAGTTTTGGTGCGATATTGTGAAATTGGTAGAGAAATAAATAAGTCACGTCGACTTTAATCACCTGGGTGACAAACTCGTCAGGTGGTCATAGGACACAAATGAGTTGAATGTGATGACCAACTGATTCAAATGGAATAAACTGTTTTTAACAACTAAAACAGTTTACCTAAAAAATTTATAGGTTATAATTTAGATTTTATTCCAATATTTTTTTTTAAATAAATACATCATCATCATTCGGATATTTACCGATATACATATATAATTACGTAACCAAACGGTAAACAAAATGAAAATTTTACCGGGATCTTCTTTTGAATGCGGTACGAACCCGTTAAAATGATTAATTATAGTTTTAATAGTACCCGCGTATCTCTCAAAGTTTTCTTATTTTGTGTGTTTTTAGCGTTCAACTTGTGAAGAAATTAAAATGTGAACCAGGTTGTTGTTTACATCTGAAGACAGTCTTATTGGCACGGTCTATATGTTTTACTGGAATTTTAGTTTAACGTACTCTGTGGTTTAACTGTTCAAATCTACTACACCCAATTTGATCATGCTCGTTCTACTTCATTCTCATTTAAATCCCAGCAGGTCCTAAGCACAGTTTGTACCATTTTTCTAAAAAGCACTACTACATAAATTTGGAAAAAAATCGTAACCACCAGCATCATTGTCAAACGATAATCGCTTTTATTTAAACCGAAATAAGACACAAAACGGCGCAAGAGTTGCGACAGAGTACAAATGTGTTTAGTACCTATTTAATTGTAACATAAATAACAGTTTACAACTTAACACATTTTCTGCAATAATTTGGTAATCTGGAGTGCGATTTTTGAAACTCATACGTTGAACTCAGCAGTTGAAAATGTCAATATTGCTATGGAGATATGCATCTTTATACTGCTGATTTGACTTTCAAAAATCCATACTTCAGGAGTGCGATTTTTGAAAGTCAAATCAGCAGTAGAAAGATGCATATCTCCATAGTAATTTTGACATTTTCAACTGCCGAGTTTAACCAATGAGTTTCAAAAATCGCACTCCCGAACTGTGAATTAAATTAATTACCTCATTATTACTTTAATGAACTTAACTTTTAAGAAGTTGGTTCGATTCCTGTGATCTCCGTTGAATTTATTACCGCAGTAAATACACTGCTAAATAATGTACGGAATTCTTATTGTTAAAGTTTTCTTTGGCAGTGTTCTTGTGGGAAGGCTTGCCAATTATTAACACATGAAATATCATTCCATCCTGAAACCTTTATGTAGCTAAAAGGGACTATTCGTCAGGAGTTTATGTATACAAGGTGTTACAAAAATAGAAATAAACATCTAAGGGGGTGGTTTAGACCATCAAACTGAACAACTTTCACTATGGGACCAATACCGAAATCGCGAAAAAAAAATCGGATGTTCCATACAGCAATTTTTTTTTTCGCGGTTTTGATGTTGGTCCCATAGTGAAAGTTGTTCAGTTGGATGGTCTAAACAACCCCCTTTAAAGTTTTAAATGTTTATTTTTACTTTTGTAACACTCTGTATAGTAAGAGACCATTCAGATCAAAGGTCTTATTGTGTAACTACCCGATTATCAAATTCGTATATCCGGTATCAAATCGACATAGTTTTTTTTGGCAGTTATAAGTATTTTGCTTCTTAATATTTCTTTTATTAATTTCTATTACTTAAGAGGGTAGCGAGCCTATTGTGCTGCCCTCAATATATTTTTTTATTTCTAAACAATTATACAACATTTCCAAAAAACAAGAATGTCACATTGTAGTCCTGGGCTGCAATCGCGGTATATATTTGGTGTATGAACCGTGACTGGACTACATACGGACCATAACTTTTGACACATTTGGTATTGATCTAATCGCGGTACAGCTCATGGCAGCCGTTAGAGCCGTTTTGACAGATCGCTCAGACGTTAATGGCTGTCAGTTACACAGAGTTTATCGCGATGCGGAATTCAGCACAGTTGAATAATAATTGGATTGCAATGTGATTCGAACTGAAATTTGATAAGAATAGAACTTCGATGTTTTAAATTAGCGCAATCGGTCTCCTGATAGGCTTTCAATTTATCGAAACATTACGGATTATTATATTTTATCCTTGTAGTTATTATCGTTAAAACCACTTACACTATAGTAACAAAGTGGCCACTTTTGGCGGTTTTAAAGATAAAGACTACAATCATTATAAAAACAAATCCCCAGTGACCCGATAAATTGAAAATCACCAATGCTACATTCTTGTTCTTTGGAAATGTTGTTTAATTGTCTAGAAATAAAAAAAAATACGATTGAGGGCAGCACAATAAGCTCGGTGCCCCCTTAAAGTACAGTCATAATACGTTATCGATCCTGTAAGCGATATAATCGGTAACTTACACAATAGCCCTAAAGCCCACAGCTTTATTTTAATACTATTCAACCATTGCTGGGTAAACCTCTCCTCTGAATTCCGCAATATTCCTTCCGTCAATATTTATAATCCTACATTTGTTTGTTCAAAAAGAGAATGAATGCATGGTATCTATGTACGTACTTCAACTCTAATGGTTACACATGAATGATTCAAGATTAAAGTAAATCTAATAGTACACTACAACAACTTTTAGATTACTTAGACACGAATTAAGATTTACATGTTTTGGTATCACGAAATAAAAATAGCATTAACCACCTTGAGTAAATATTCCCGGAAGGGGGGCCGTTTATTTACGCAATACCTCACTCGCAGTCACTCATTTGCTCATCAATATTGCAATTATTTCTTTAGAAAGTGACGTCTAATGAGAAAGAATATTTATAACTGCAATTAGCGTATTTTATAAATGCCTGATTTTGATACACAGGGTGTAAAATTAAATACGTTACATATCATAGAAGCTGCATCAGATCATCAAACTAAATAAATTTTACTATGAAGATACCGCGAAATTGCGAAAAAAAACAGCTTTTCTATACAAAACGTCAATGGCTACTATACCCCTACTTATACCCCTACTTATCCCCAGTGTATGGAACAGCAGATATTTTTTTCGAGATTTGGATATTTTCTCCATAATTAAAGTTTTTCAGTTTGATGGTCTGAAGTACCCTCTAAAGTATGAAACGCTAAATGTGTTACACACTTAATCTTACAACTTTAATAGTTTACACCTTGTATAGCCTGCGTAGAAAAAAAGTTAAGTTAAGTTAAATTTAGTTTTTGAAATACCCATTCAATATAATAGCATCTTAATCAATTTAGCCTGTCATTCATTCTCTTTTAGTGCTCTCTAAGTGTAAAACGTACGTCTTCGCTGACAGGCCTCTGGTTGAGGAGTGTGATGGGCCCGGTGGGGAGGCTCTCCTTCGACTTGCCCTTGGCGATGTCGCGGAATTCCTCCGTGTACTCCTGGAGCGACACATCCGTCACAAGCGCTCTCACGGATCACTGAGACTTTGGGACGCGGCGTTTAGCCCAACAATAATAACAACAGCAACAACTTAGTTATACAATATGTAACAAAAAACCTGTCGGAAATTTTACTGGGTGGTTCCTGCATACTGATATGCAGGTATGTATGGCTTATTCTTAACGGGATGGCCTTCTAACGTCATGGTTAGCGTTTAGGCTAAATTTTCTGAAAGACATGGGTCGAGATCAACATCAGACGAGAAAAAAAAGATCTCTTCCCATAGAAAACGGGTACACTATGTACGCTGGGTAGTACAAAAAAATTTTCATCTAAACATATGAGTTTCTCTAGAAAAGTTGTTCCGTTATGAATATAATCACGCAGTAACTTATCTGACTAGGATTTTGGTTCATATTTTACAGCTAAGTGGTTTTAAGAACGTTTAATTAATTTTGTTTGCTATAAATTTTAGCTCTTGTTATGAAGCAAAAATATTCATAGTCATATCAAATGTGAATGCTTCCAAATACAACTTTAATTCTAATGACAATAAAGTCCAAAATATTGTTGTTTATTATTAATAAATGTCCCAACGTCTCGGTGTATGCGTGGCGAACTCAAATGTAAAAAAAACAAATTAAATTAGACAAAAATAACACGTCCATTCAAAGCTAGTGAAAATTAAAAAGGTAAAAGCGATTTGATAATAATGGCACTGCATGGTGATTCATTGAGAGAATTAGAGGGAAACAGAAGTTGAGAGAAAACCATGCGATTAGACATCTCTAAGAAAAAAGAGGTTGCATCAGAGACCGTTATTCAATCGCTATTGCTGTTAATATCTAGATAAAACGACTTCGTGTCAAATACTTGAATAATTCGATAAAATTCTATCGATACGAGATAATTATAGATATGCTTTTTCGTGCGTCATGCGAGTGACTGTTACACTTGCATATTTAAAAATAGAGCGTATTTTATTTCGTTTTTTACAAATATTTTACCATATTGGAGCGATATTACAAATATTTTACCAATACCTATTGATTTTGAACAATGATTGAATCAGCTATTTTAGTTTAAAGCGGTATAACTATTTCATAATTTTGCACAGTTGACAGTTTTCTTTTATATTTGTCCACGATCACGCTTTACAAAGGTTATTTAATCTAAGCTTCTCATTGTTCTATTGTTAACACTTGTCTTTTTATAAAATACTATATTTTACATTAGGTAAGTCAACCATTAATGTCCCGAACTGATATTTCATTTCGACTGTTCCTATCCATCAAAGAATATTCGCACAGGTTGTTAACAAATATTCATGTTTGTATTATTACTCTAGCTAATTTATTGACCAGTTCATTTTGCGATCTAAATTTAGGACCTTGTGCATCTCAATCCTTCCTCAGATTATTTTTTCCAGTCAATTGTGCCTCAAACCTCGTCATATGTCCTCCAGTCCTTATACCACAGTTGTCCCCATTTCTGAGGAGTGTAGGTACCATAAAGTGCTCCCAGGGTACAAACTCTCAAGACTGATCGCTGACAGACGTACCCTATATCCTGCAATCGGTGAGGATGAGAGTGATCATGATTGTGCACCTGAATGATCGGTGCTGTGGCCGTGGTCATTGCTGTGATCATTGCTATCCTCTGATCGGTTCAACTATTCAAACCATCACGGTGTTGGTGTTACCATAAAACCTTTAGTGCATTTATTCGAAAATTGTTTCTGTGCAATCGATTTACACAAATTGATAAATAACCATGAAGCTTAAAAGTAAAACTGGAGAGTGCAATTTGCTGTGAACATAAAAGATGAAACTATAGGCCTGTGTGCTAATCTCTTCCAAACCACACGTATCTTCACCTATGTACCCCCTCCAGTTTCACTGGCAACCTTCGACACCGTGACAGCGTACCATGAACGAGTTGCTATAGCAACGGCTACTCCCGTAGTAGTTGCTGAGGGAGGGCGCGACTTTGCTGGACCTCCTCTCATCCCCTCCGAAGCAGAAGGATGGCAGGGCGAGCCTGAGGCGGCGGGCCGCTCGGGACCAGGGCCGCGGGCCGCTCGCGGGCTGGCGAGCGGCCGAGACCATGCGCGCCAGGGCGGCCGACGCGGCCTCGGGGAGGTATTTGTATCGAGTCGGCGCGGGCGAGTCCGGCCGCGGTTCCTCCTTATTTTTGACATTTCCATTAATTATCTACTTTCGAACACCTATCTAACTTGGTATCAAAACCATCTTATCAAACCGCAAGACATTTTAACGAGCGATATTTCATAGAATTTCGTAATTTATCATTTTACATTATCACAGAAATGTTAAGCCCAACTCGGTATGCGAGTTACGAAACGTTCCGAGCAAACATTCATGCAATTGCCGAAACAGCTGAATATCTTGATCAAACATAACTCTGTCAATATTGTAATTAGCATCTCTAGGCCTTGTATCGTCGTCCCTACTTAATGAGAGGCCTCAACTACGTTTAAGCGGCGAAATGTTAAATCTACTACTACTGAGACATCAACGTGTTATAATTTTAAAAATAATTATAAAATGAAACCAATTACAGAGAAAAGAAAGACAGACACCTAAAATACATGCTAAATTTGTCATACGATCTAAATGCATCTACCTACCTAATGTTTAACAATAAATAAGCATTCAATAGTTAATACGATGCATAGATAACTGGTAATATCGCATAGATAGGTTTGCATTGCGCGGTCGGTCGAGCGGGGTGTCAGGCGGGAGTGGACGGAAGCGAGCAATGTATGTTACCTCGAACTGCGGCCACGCCATGGCCATGTTGATGCCGTGGTTGTTAGCCCACCATTTGAGGTCCTTCTGGTGGTCAGCGTTGTTTATCGTATGGTGGAATTCTTCGTAAATTTGTGGCAGTCTGAAATCATAGGGAAGATTTAAATGAGACTAAGTCAGAACCGAAGTTAACACAAGAGCGTCGGTGGCGCGTTGCGGAGAGTTAAGGATGGGCACTCAATCACGAGGGTCTGATTTCGAATCCGCACGGATGAACATGCCGACCGATACCGACTGCTCTCAAACGGTGCAGGAAAACATCGTGAGTAAACCTGCAGACACTGAAGACGAAATTCTGATGCGTATGTGAAGTCTTCCAATACGCATTGGTCACGCGCGGTGGACTGACGCCCATACACCCTTCTATCCTGTAGTCTGTTTGTATCCTGTAGTGGAAAATATAAGCTGATGACGATGCAGTGTTTGTGGGCATCATTTCATCCTGAAATCGATTATTTTATTTCTTAAGGGGCTCTGGGTTCAGACGAATATTTTCTATCAGAAACGCGATTGCCCTCCGAAAAGTGCGTGCGTGTGCAGTATTTTCGATTAAAAAGAATTAATAAAAGTACATTTAATACATTTTTTTATGATTTCAGTAGATAAACTAATGGTGAATATGTGAGTATAAATACCAAAAATCTAAAACTATTTTAAGTTCTTCTAAAACGATAAAAATGTTTAAGATACATGAAAATACGTCATTTTTAATGATGAAAATTTTCTATCGAGTGAAGTAATTCCAATCGTGTACTCAATTTATGATTTCATTAGATCTATCCAAGAATACTGAAGTATGACTTTGGTTTCGTTAAATTGTATAAATCTATTTGAAAAATTAAAGCTACCATTACCATTACCTCCAAGGTATTTCGTCCTACTATTGCGCCTTAAATATTCATTATGTTACAGATTCAGCTGCGCCACAAGTGCTCGCTTCAAAAGGTAGTTGGTAATTGCACCAAATCCCCGACCACAAATATCAAAAACACTCACGTAGGCTCCTGACTGATATTGAGGCACTTGTGGAAACTGAAGAGGACGTCTTTGAAGAAGGTTAGCCGCTGCGCCTCCATCTGCTGGCACCTGTCGAAGACCCCCGTCATATCCTCTATGTACCGAGGGTTGTAAGCCGTGATCTCCGCTAACGCAGCCTGGTACTTCTCTCTACCTTTTGATACTTCGTCGCGACATTTCGATACTCTTTCTGCCATTTTCTTAACCTGTAAAAAGATATTTTCTACTTTAGAAAAGAATAACGTTTATTGTCTCTATCTGTAATACATAGTAAAACACTGGACAGTATTTGACAAAAAGTGCTGAGACGGTAGATCTGGTATCATGTCAGAGTAGTTTACAAGTGGAATTCAATTTAGCGAGGAACTGTTGAAATTGGAAATGTTATTGGTTGTGTTGAATGTTGAGTTTCTAGCAAACGAATTGGGAATGACAAATTAGTCATATACAGGGTCCTTCTTAATATGCTGACTCTTTTTTAAGTGGATGATCAAACCGTCAAACTGAACAACTTTTTCTATGGGACCAACATCGAAATCGCGAAAATCAAATCGGCTGTACATTTGCCTCGAGTAGGTTTGCAGTTTTGTATGGAACATCTGTTTTTTTTCGCGATTTCGATGTTGGTGCCATAGAGAAAGTTGTTCAGTTTGACGGTCAAATCATTCACTCAAAAAAGTGTTGGCATATTAAGAAAGACCCTATATTTATTCCTATAAACATTATTAGTCTCAAAAATGTGTTTGGTATAATGTTGTTTTTGGACTGTATATTGGGAGATCTAGCGATAAAAATGCGATCCTAAAGGCATAAAGGCGATGTTTAGAACAATCATTGTGTTCTAAAAACATTGACACTAAATAATATAGGGATATGCAAAAACATTTTCGGAACCGCAATTGAGAATCGAACCGTCCAATTTTCCTTAACCTGGGCCCATAACCTGATGGAATAATTTTCTGAAGTGTAAGTATAAGTAATTGTACAACTTGAGGTTGCCATTAACACTTTAATAACTTAAGGGATAAGTAATTTCCCTGCATCCTTAATAACGCTTAATAAGTTACATAACACGACCGACTCTTAAATTGCAAGTGGGGTTGCAAATTGTCGCATCCGCCGGCGTCAGGTATATTTTACACCTTGACTACAACAAATATAGCCTTTATTCCACTCACATAAGGTGCAGGTGCTGCGGCTACAAGGAAAAACCCTCGGGCTCACCACTAATTGGATAAAGCCGCGAGACGGGATAATGAACATGGAAATGAGCTCATTTACACAAAATTAAACATTAATCAGATGTTATTACGGATCAAAATTAGTGTAAAATTGAAGATGATGAATAGCTTACAATTTTGGGTGGATTGTGATTGAAACGTCACATTCTAGTTACCACACAGATTTCAAACACATTCGCTTACCAACATGGCTTTCTGTAGGAGCCGAAGAAAAGAAAAATTAAAAGTAATAAATCATAGAGACAAACACTCAGTTGCAGAAACGCTATTAGAGTTAATCCTCTATTAAATCTCTTGCTAGTTTTTACTACGCCAACAAGACAAAAAGCAAGAGATTTATTAACTTTAATGAGCGTTTCTGCAACTGAGTGTAAATAAGATTAACATTTAAATCTATACCTTATTTTTTCTTTTTTTATGATAAATAGTTGCACTACACAACAATTGCACAGTATAAATATTAAAGTAAAATTTCGCCATGTGGCAAATTTTGATGTCCTCAAATGCGCCATATAATTTTTTATCGTCATTAATCATAATTAAATTCAAATTTAGGTACAATGAAACATGATACCGAAGTAAAATGTCAAAATTGCGGCGCAATAGTAAGACACTGGCCGAAAATTCGTCATCGTAGGTATTATCAAGTAAAAGCATGCATTTCGGCATGGGCAGTCGCTTTACACAGTATGAGATCTAGTCCCCAGGAAGCAAGAGCTAAATTCGAAAAATAATAATACAACGAGCAGTTTAGTTACTAAATCAAAATATTGGTTTACAATGAAGCATGGCCTCTCACTAGTCAAAACATGCACCAAATAAAAGTCTCACAAAGAGCCATGGAGCGTACCATGCTGGGCATATCGCTTTTGGACCGTGTAACGTAGAAATCCGTCGAAGAACTAAGGTCGATGACGTTGGAGATCGGATTACAAAGTTGAAGTGGAGATGGGCGGGACATTTTGCTAGAAAGGAAGACGGCCGGTGGACCAAGGAGATATCGGAATGGTGACCAAAAGAAGTAAGGAGGTCCGTAGGTAGACCACCGATGCGATGGTCCGACGACATTGTAAGGGTTGCTGGTCGGACATGGATCAGATTGGCACAGGACCGTGATAAGTGGCGCAATAAAAATGAGGCCTATGCCAAGCAGTGGGTTGATGTGGGCTGATTTGATTTATTGATAATGTTTACAAAAAAGAACAATCTATACTTCATATCAAAGCGCTGACCCTCATTCAGTAAAGAGGGTATCATAGAATTTGTCATCGTGCGGAAAGCAGCCGCCGGTTCGGCTTGAAGTGTCATCCATCACTTTGTGTCTACTAAGCGATAATAACTTCAGGGTTGCCACACTTGCCACTTTCTCTAAAATTATAATCAGCTGATTTTTATTGCAAAAACGCAACGTAAACAATAACTACAAATAAAACTTAAGTGGTTTTGTCTGCATGTTTTTCTGTAACACAACAATCATGATAAAAAATGTATTTCACAGTTTGTAGTATAATTCATCACTGAGAGAGATTGCCGCAGGGCTGTCTCTTTGTGTAAAATATTACACTATCACTTTTTGTACTTGTTTATTTCCACACATCTCTTTGTTTCCACAGAGGGGTAGATTGTCAACTGTCAGGGGCTGGTAGCAGATGTTTAGACATTTCAGATTCATAAGTCAACGTAAGATAGATCAAACAAAAAGGAAGCCAAATGAATGACGCTTCCTTTGACAAACATTTTAAACATTTAATTTCTCTTTCTATATAAAATATCCTGGTAGTTTATTCGGAATCCCATCTTTGCATATTTACGCTTTGATAACTTACTATGTAAATAATTATGAATTGTAGAGATGACACAAGTTATTGCAAGATGTTTTTTTTTACCGTGAACTACAGGGGTTAAGATAGAGGAAAATGTTTATTATTTAACGTAAGAAAGAATGGAGGTAGTTTAATAATTGTAAATCGAATTATGAAATAGTGCAATGAATGAATCCACTTTTATTTAAATAACATTAAGTCTATCCTTTGACTAATTATTATAAGGACTAGCCTTGCGGTAGCATTTCCCCTCTGCCACGGTATAAGCACAATTGATCTTGTGCATTTACATTCAATTTTACACCTTATCACTAAACGAGACAGCCTAAAGGCTCATCGCAATTAAAATTGCGAAATAAATAACTTCGAACTTAGAACGTTTGGGGTTCACACGAGGCTTCTTTTCATGATTTTTAACATTCAAAATAAGAATCTAAAGTTATGGGGAATCAAATCCAAAATTGCGGATTTCATGTTACCTCGCCCCCCGCAAAAAGTGGCAGAAATGTTTGTTAGTAGAATTACACGCGTAACCAGTTCACATATAAATAGTCAAAGAGTCTATCGTACCAACCCTACAGCGAATCTCTATCTACGCCACTTTGTCGGATATCCGCTGGAAATCAATCAGTTAACAAAAGTGTGCGCACTACGCGTCACGATAGTCACGAACACCGCATCAAAATCCTTCTTTTAGCAGGTAGCAAGCAGGACCTAAGGGTGCTACCTAATAAAAATTATACAGGGTGCAATTGATATCATTAGCATGCTTTTAAACTACCCATCAAACTGAACAACTTTTTCTATGGGAGCAAACGTGTAGTGCAATTAGGCAAGTTTGGTCGCGAGTATCGTATACTATTTTATAGCACAAGTGACCTAAACCCGCCCCGGACAGCAGGGGGGTTTAGATTGCTATTTTAAAAGAAACATTGAAATGATTTTTTGATACCGAAAATGAACTGAAATTTTTTGATTTTGTGGGCAACAAATTCAGTGTCACCGTTTTCGCCATTTCTTTGATCGCGTCCGGAACAATTTCGGTGTTCTCATCGTCGCTAAATTCACTGCTCGAACAGTCCATTGCTGCTCGAAAGTTACAATTTTCGCGAAACGAACTAAGTCAGCGTTTTTCTTTGATTTTGCGGCTGTCACTTTTTCTACAACAGGAAGGTTCTTGCAGGAGAATCGCTAACCTATCCCCTTCTTGTCATTTGTTTCCTGTGCATTTCCAAGCTTCAAACGACATTTCAAAGGGTTTTGTTTCATTTTTTTTACATATGTGAAGGTAGTCGATTCATTTACGCACCGTGCAGAAATAGACAACTTAGGTCCCGGAAAAGCGTGCGTAAAGTGCGGGTTTAGGTCACACTGTGCTATAAAAGCTGTTTCATACATTTGAGTCGAGTAGGCATTGCAGTTTTATATGGAACAGCAGTTATTTTTTGCGATTTTAGTTCAATTGTTTCATTTCATGTGTTTAAAAATCACCCAGTAAACGAAACGAGTTCCATTTCTACTGAATCTTTTTTTTTTAATTTTAATTAATTGATTTGCTTGTGCGTTAGCACCGCATTTCCGCCAATGTCAATTAGTTTGTGGGAGTATCTATCTCAATCTCAGGGATTGTTTTTGATCAAGAACAAGAAGAGACTGAGGATTGCGGAGCCTCGTGGCAGGCAAAAACGCGACGCGCGAACAACACGCGAGACAAGTGCTCGGGTAGAACCTGCATCGTGACTAGTGAATCTTTCTTTATATAATGTGAAGTAAGACGTATACGCATTTGACATTGAATATAATATATAATGTAGGTAGCTTGAGATTTCTGCTAAAATGAGTGAAAGAATTTAATTGTGCCGAATCGAAATTGGTAAAGTATGTCGAAAAACAAATATGTTGCACATTTTTGAAAGTTGTAGGTCTTGAAAGTGGTATGAGATTGTAGTGTTGTTTATGAAATAATCATAATAAAAACAATACTAACCATACCTCTTGTTATAAAAAACAGATTTCGGAATTCGCTAGTTCGTACGAATCCAAAATTTAAAATGTTGAAAATGTATTTAAAATAACATATTGCTCCATTTTCGGGAAAGGGTGATAAAATTACCCATCTCAATTAAGACTTTACTGAGAAAATACATAACTACGCTCACGCCTATGTCCCTCGGGGTAGTCAGAGACAATAGATCGCCACCTGCTACGATTTTGACACTGATCTCCCACCTCTCTTACATCCATAAGTCTCTTCATACATGATCGTCGGTTCCGGATACATTTTACTTTCTTCAGTAAACATCTAATTTGTTCATCGTGTGTGCAATACAAACATAAACCTGCTTTAAAACATAAAATATAATATTTGTTTACTTTACACACAATTCTAACCATCAATATGTTCTAACCATCTATAATTATCACAAAATCTACAAAGTCAACCCAACAATTACTTATGTAAAACTTACTAAAACGCCTTGAACTTGACCGTTATGTTAAATTAGCGAAACATTTGCTTACAGAAGCAGCACTCCACTCGTACAATAATACTGGAAGAGTTCGCATTGACCTAGAAACTGGTTGCGAGTAGGAAATTGAATGTCAGAGGCTCGTCGCAGACGCGAGGGGGACCGTGATGACGTGCTCTGTTTTGAGGTTTTAGCTTCGAAAAGAAAATGTAAGATGAATTTAGTACGACGGAAGGTAAGCGACTATGATTGAGCATGCATATGCTCACGACTGTATTCCCCGAGGGGGTAGTCAGAGATATTTTGAAACCTCAGAACATCCACGTTTCACCAGTAGCACCAAAACTCTGTCCAGTGTGACGGGGGGCGATCCCGTCGTCACTTATAATGGACAGTGGGTACACTACATACCTCGAAATTCAAGCAGGTTTCCTCACGATGTTTTTCTGCACCGAAAAGCCAGTGGTGTTAACTGTAGTGGACAAATCGCACATAAATTCCGAAAAACTCATTGGTACGAGTCGGCCTGGACGCGGATCGAACCATCGCCTCCTGCATGTCAGGCAAGGTTACTGGCCACTGGACCACCACGGCTACTATGATTTAGGACTGAAGATAAACTGGATTAAATAGACTGTTAAAGTTACAAGTGAAGGATCCCCTGGTCAAAGTCGCCTTCTTCTTCCGCGAATAAGGTGGGTGTGGGTCATAAGTGGAAGACCACGAGAGCCCAGTGCGGATTATTGGATGAGATGCAATGTATGGAGAAAAATGTTATGCACTTCGGGAGCGATGATAGCCCATACGGAAGAGAGCTAGCGCCTCAATCATGAGGCGGCGGTTCGATTCCTGGCCTCTACCACTAAGTTCTACAGAATTTATGTACGGTTGTATTTATCATTTACTCGACGGTGAAGGAAAACATCGTGAGGAAACCTGCATTCCCGAGAATGACAAGAAAATTCCACAAGTTCGGAGAGGGTGAGCTTGGGGCGAACACAAAGGACCAGCGCTGGTCTCAGTGTTACATAACGACCCTTGCTTGCAATAGCCCAACCACAAATCAATCAATGCACTTCGGACTTGCCAAAGTGAAGTTTTTGAAACAAACCGGGCGACATAGCGCTGCGATTAACGTTTTATCGCATTTTATGCGATACCGCCGATGCGGTACGGTATCTACGGAAAGTATGAAATACAAGATGATTCCAGCAGTTAATATTTCATTTAAATACGTGTATCAGTTTCATAATGATTTCATGGGTCTAGCTTTTAATTTTCCCCTTCCTTACATCGAATATTTTTGTATCCCTTTATTGGAATTCAAAGCAATATTTGTATAGGTCTGAAAAATTATCTACGCGTGGAATAAACTCGTGGGTCGGTAGGCAGACGCAAACAGAATTCATCCTGACATTGATTGACTGTCGACTCACGAACACCCAGTAAATTTTGGCGAAAATAAACATCGGTATCTAGCGAAGTAAATTTCCGAGGATTTTCTTTTTATATCTGGCGCTGTCTTATTACGGTGGAATTGTTAAGGAAATAGAATGTAAGTATTTTTTCCTGTATATTTTAAAGGTAGGATACATGTAGAACATTACCTATGTTACTTATTTTTATGGCTCGCATTTCATCGAAAGAAATCTTCTGGGTCGAGTCGCCATTGACATGTTCTATGGAACAACCTTTTTTTTCGCGAATTCAATATTGGTCCTAACTTGAAAGTTGTTCAGTGTAATGGTTACAATCACCCCCTAAAGTATGTAACGCATTTTAGCTTACTTTTCATGCATGATCGTCGGTTTCGGTTACATCTGGCCTGACCCTTTTTGAACACATCACCGATTTGATCAGTTACGTACACAGATCAAACTGGTAATCTAGAACAGCCCGTTTCGACATCCCCACTCACGCTTGCCTTATAAACCTCACTCGTCAATCTACTCCATTCTTTCTATATAACCAAACTATGTTACATACCTTTCTCTCTCTGAGACAGAAAGCAGCACTTCTTGAAGTATGTCGACCTAATTTAAAGTGAGGCTTCTCAAGCTAGACGTGGTCCCTGGCGAGAATACACCACTCTCCCTCGCCCGTTTATCCCTCTTATTGAGAGCTGTCCAGGCCGATTTGGGCCAGGTTAAAGGCCAACAGACTCCGAACTCAAGTCAGCCGTAGTAAAGATAACCTGTTCAAGTGGGGTTACATAGAACGGTCGGATCCCCAGTGTGAATGCCGTGTTGCTCTACAGCCAATGACCCATCTTCTACTCTGCCGTTCCTACCCGGAGACCTGCGCGCGAACGGAGCTTATAGACGCTACCGACAGTGCTATCCTATGCTATGGAATAATTTAGAATGACTTGCCATCGATTCGATAAAAGAAAGCAGCAAAATCAGTGAACATTACGTTCCATGAGATAAAGAACAGCACTACATATCTCATCTATAGACAGTAATCATACAAACGAAGCCCCAGCGGTACGCTCAATCATTTCGGTATTGGCAGTTCAGTAGCTATAGCTGTCTCCCGAGCCGATACATTACTGAGATTCAATTCTGATAAACACATCGAGTTTGTAATGGCTTCCAGAGGTACAGGATACTTTAACAAGTTATTTCATTTCTGTTTAAGTTTAATTCGATGGCCAGTTAGTTGTCACAGGTACCGCTGGAGTGATTAGGTGCAAAAAGCTATCCATGATCTCTAGGCTGACCACTGCTGTGGGTCTGTGGCATCGTACAGTTCTGTCCTGGAGGCTAGGGCTGCAATCGCGGTTAATATTCAGTGATTGTACCGTGATTGAACTACGTACGAACTATAACTTTTGTCACTTTTGGTATTGTGCTAATCGCGGTAATGCTCTTAACAGAGACTCCGTTAGAGCCGTTTTGACAGATTGCTCAGACGTTAAAGGCTATCAGGTACATAGAGTTTAGCACGATGCGGAATTCAGCACAGTTGAATAGTAACTGGATTGCAATGTGATTAGAACTGAAATTGGATAAGAATAGAACTTCGATGTTTTAAATTAGCGCAATCGGGCTACAGGTGCGATAGACAAATATGAATTACTAACATACTAATCTGCATCTCTAATATCCGAGTGAAATATTGTTTATTTTAAAACAATGGCTTTTGCTGTAAGGATAGTGGCAATTCCTTTTTGAGGTTCGGAACCCTTAAAATGCTGTAAATAAGCACTATCAATGTCGTCTTTTGCTTTACAGTTATCTCAAGGATAGGTAGTTTTATGAACGAATATAATTATATTTGACCTAATACAAAATGACGGGTTTTTCGTCATCATAATTCATCAGCCTAGGTTATTCTCTGGTAGCTTTTCTCATGCAAGACACACTCTTGACAACCATCAACGGTTTTTGTCCATACAAAAAGGACGATTAGTTTATGGGATGCTGTACGCATCCTTTCGCATCGAGACGTTGCAAATAGCATCTGTAATCGTGCTTTTTGTATGGATAAATCGTCGACCGCCGTCCATCAGTGTATCTTAAGGGAATATAACTCAGAGCGTGCTCTATACAAACGAAGTCTGGTGATATTTTCAATACTAACTAATAAAAGTGAATGCAATTTCTGAAACAATCTAGAAACTAATTTCTATGATTGTATGAAATCAGGTTTTCGTTAAAATGTATAGTTTTAAAGTTACAGTGCCTCAAAGATTTCCATACAAATCCTTAAATAATCCTAGCATTAAGCTGTATATTGTAACGAAAATCTGACTTCATACAAGCATAGAGATTAGTTTCTAGATTGTTTCTGAAAAATGTCATTGACTTTAATTGGTTAGTATTGACAATATCACCAGACTTCGTTTATATACAGCGCGCATTTACGCATTCCGAATAAACTTCTCTTAACCCTCTATGTTCTCAAAAGCAACAAAATTCCGCCAGTATTTTAGTCAAACAGAATTAGATGAAATCTAAGGTATACAACGTGTTAATGAATTAACGCAAAACTAGAAAGTAGTTTGTTTAGAATCGAGAGCAGAATCGAATTATCATGTTTTCAACATAGGTAAATTTTTTCAAAATATTAATTAATTTGTTTGTAAAATTTACTGAACTCGATCTAAACCCACCGCTCGGGCACTTTCACCCTAACTAACTATACAAGACCAAAGACCTAACTACCAATACAAGATACTTAAAATGTATCCATGAGCACGTTAGCGCTTTCATTCAATGCTGAAATGATAACAAATAATTTTTTCCTGAAAACATAAAATGCGAATAACTATAAATGTTAACTATCAAAATAATGAAATTATTGTTTCAATCCAATTATTTTGTTAGAAATCAGTTGGGGTGTGTGAGGTTTTGCGCTTATTCATTAACACATCGTATGTAAGCAGACCTCACTTTAACCTCACATTTAATTTAGTTTATCGCGAACACAAAGTAACAATCTTAAAAACAGTTACGACTTGTTTATGCAATTTAAGTAAGCCGTTAAGTATCAAATATTTGTTACTTTTACATTTCCCGTGGCTCGAGCTCTGTGTTCCCATGACATTGTACCGATAACATAGTTTCTCGACTCTCGACCGCCAATCCGCCATCGCGGCTTTCTTTCACCGCATTCATTTGCACTCTCGTATACTACTACGAGTTTCCTATTTTCAACTTTATTGCTATAGTAATAAAGAAAGTGTTAAGGTTAGTAATGTTGCGGTTAGACAGAATAAAGGGAATGCAAATAAATAATGTAAAATTATAGTGATTTAGTCGATGGTAAACACGTGCGAGGAATTTCAGTTCGAAGAGAACGTTTTGGTTTGATACAGTGAAGGTATCTGCGGTACTAGAGTTTTACACTTTTGAGAAGCACAACGTAATCAAAAGATCTTATGTTACAAACGAGTGAGAACCTTGAAATTGTTTCAGTTGAAGAATTATCAATATTTATAAAACAATATACACCACTGGCTTTTCGGTGAAGGAAAACATCGTGACGAAACCAGCATGCTTCAATTTCGAGTCATGTGTTGTACCCACTGGCCATTATGTGGCGACGGGCGCATCCCCCGTCACACTGGACAGAGTTTCGGTACTACTGGTGAAACGTGGATGTTCTGAGGTTTCAGAATATCTCTGACTACCCTCTCGGGGAATATAGTCGTGAGCATATGCATGCATATATAACAATATTGTCCTGAACGAAATGACAACATGAATGACCTCACGACCTGGCGAATGACTCATTAACACAATCTGGATCTAAAAATATGAATAAATTAAATATGTGGCTGTCCAAGACAAAAGAGAGTATAAGGCAGGCGTCCGCGTCACTAACAATGATATTGTTTTAGTGACTACGTTAATTGTTATATAGAGATGCCGAAGAAAGTCGTAAAGGTCCCATTTGTCTCGAAATGCCACATGATATTGAATAAGCAACGTGTTAATGAATAAGCGCAAAACCTCATACACCCCAACTGATTTATAACAAAATAATTAGATTGAAGCATAATTAAAATTTAAAGTTATTCGCATTTTAAGTTTTCAGGCAAAAATGATTTGTTATCATTTCAGCAATGGCTCATGGATACATTTTAAGAATATTGTGTTGGTTGTAAGTAGAGTTCAGTAAATTTTAAATTTTACGAACTAATTATTTTATATTTTGAAAAAAATTACCTATGTTGAAACCATGATAATTCGATTCTGCTCTCGATTCTTAACAAACTGCTTTCTAGTTTTGCGTTTATTATTTAACACGTTGTAAACAAGCTAAGGAGGCCACCAAATTCAATCCCTGAGGGTTAAAGTCTAGTGAATAAGGGTGGACGCATATCTATCCGCGGCGAAGGAGGCGAAGGAGCCGAAGGAGCCGAACGAAACGAATTTACTTTTAATTCTTCTGACGATTCGTCCGAGTCGCCGCGAATAAGCGTGCGAGGTGTCATAGAATTTCATACAAATAATTCTAAAATTCGATTCTTTCGCCTCCTTTGGCTCGTTCACCGCGGATAAATATGCGTACACCTTAAATGCGATACGCCATACAGTACAGCTAGTAAGAGATAGATTAACGAATAGGCAGTGCACAATTTAAATTTCTAAAATATGTAAACGGGACCATTTAACAGTAATGTTAGTAAAAGTCGGACTGTACAAAAATAGCATGTATGTAACATTCGACCCAAATCTGTCCTGAATTAATGTATAAGTTTACGATAGTTAATTATTAGGTGACGGCCGATACTGTTCAGATTGGCTAATCAAGATTAAATTTATGTTTTAGGGTTCGGTAGCTAAATGCGAAAAAAATTACGAGTTTGCTTGTCCAACCGATTTGTTTACATCGATTGGGTATTTTTCAACCAATCCAGTATACTGGATGACAACCCAATTTCTGGGATATTTGTAGAGTATTGTTCGTCTCAATGTGCATTTTTTATTTTAACTGGATTTTGTCAAAAAAATCAGCTGTCCCATACAAAACTACTGTCCCGACAGACAGCTGATTTTTTTTCGCGTTTCCTGAGGTAGGCTCCATAGTGAAAGTAGTTCAGTTTAATGGTCTGAGTTCACCGTTTTAGTTTGCGGAGTCCCTTACACCCTATATATTATAAATATATATATTATAAATATTAGCATTAAAAATTTAAATTGCATTAATTGCAATTAATGGTATTGTATTTGGCTGCTCTTATGTCTAATAAATCATTCATTCATTCATTCATTCAACAACATTTAAATACGTAGTTTTGTTTTCTTCCTTTTATCGAATCATCATTACAACAATATGTCAAAATTGATTAAAGAATACACTTTTTGTCACTATAGGATTTTACAGAATACACACCGAGGAATTCTACTAATTCTTGTCCGACACACTCCTAGCCAGTTTTTTTAAACACAGGTGTAAAATCTCATTATACTTTCGTGACCGAGCTTGAGCTAGAACAGGTTATAGGAATGTTAATGTCGTAATTTGTTTTAGAATCATCAAATTAGCGGTCATTAGTTTCCATTCTTTAGCGTGAATGTTTCCTTGAACATAGTGTAGTTTTGATTCTTGATTGAGATGAGAGATTAAAAAAGTATGGTCGATCACGGAATTCCTCTCGATGTCTATAATCAAGAACGTTTAATTGACAAGCGCTTTCTAATTATGCTGGAATATTTCGAAGAGTATCTTTAAAACAACTTCTATAGACTGAATTCATTATTATGCTGAAATATTTTAAAGATACCTTACATCAAATCATAAAGTCGGATACTTTGTTTTTCTACCCCTCTTTTAAGTTATACAAGGTCTAACACAATTAGGTGAAACTATTTTAATAGGATGATCAGACCATCAAACTGAACAACTTTCTCTATGGGACCAATATCGAAATCGCGAAAAAAATCTACAGTCCCATACATTTAGGTCGAGTAGGTTTGTATGGAACAGCTGATTTTTTTTCGCAAATTCGATATTGGTCCCATAGAGAATGTTGTTCAGTTTGATGGTCTGATCATCCCCTTAAAAAAGTGTCAGCATATGAAGAAGGACCCTATATAGTTAAGGGAGTGCTGCGGACCATCAAACTGAACAACTTTCACTATGGAGCCAACATCGAGAAAAAATATAAATCTGCTGTCCCATACATTTGAGTCGACGGTACTGCAGTTTTATTTCGCGATTTCGATGTTGGTACCATAGTGAAAATTGTTCAGTTTGATGGTCTGAAGCACCCCCTTAAGTTTTACTAAGTTTAAAAATACTGGAAATGCAGGGTTTAAAAGGTGGATAAGACTTAAAACACAGTCGTAAGAGAATATTTACTTTGGTAGATTTATTGTGTAGATAATTCCACAATAATTATTTAAATCTCGCGACAAGCTTGCGTAATGAAATAAATTGATAGGTTTGATTTAATTTAAAGTTTATTTTCTACTTTTTAGAGTATTTAAGAAGTTGCCGTCTGGTGTGAGTTCCAGAAGTCAAGCAAGCGCATCGCTTACGATGCGCCAAACAGGTGGTAATCTCGGTACATATACGGCCACAGAGACCTTCTATTATAAAGCCAACTCCAGATATAATTTAGCGCCAGGTTGAGGACCCTACCGCATAAGGTACTGCTGATGGTATGGGCCTTCACATGTTTACTATTTCTGTGGTATTCGACATAGTGCTCGGTGTAAGCTGCAGGTGTCAATGTGGGTCGGGCCGTGGGCCACATACTCGCGCTCAGTTACATAAGCCACGGTAACGCGACACGGTTGCGATCCTACTCCGCGTCGCGTGCGAATGCTACACCAGCTGTGTTTAACTTATTTTTTATTGATTCTTTCCTGCTGCAGTATCATTAGCTTTTGTCATGAATACGTCCGTTGGTTGGTTGGTTAGTCTTTACACATCATTCCATCCTGAAACTATAGTGAAATAATGAATATTAAGTAGCAGAGTTTCTGAACACCCCGACGGCGATTTTGATCGTTAGTAAGTATATACTAGACTTTTGAACTGAACCGTTTTGTAGCTATACTATTTATTTATCCTCATTTTCTGATAAAGCGAAATATCGAAAACATCCCTGAAATTAACTCCCTTAACACTTTCACTGCTGATGACCTACGTCGTAGGTCGGCGACAAATGGGCCGCAGTGCCTTAGTACCCACATAACGACTCGGTTCGCCTGTGCTCAATGACCTACCGCGCGTCTCACCGAAAACCATACGCCTGCGCGGGTGACCCACAACGCGAGCCACATTTATCGTTTCAACGTTACGACTGTGCAATGCATACATGCGGGTGACCCACAAGGTGAGTCATTTTGATCGTTTCACCGTTACGACTGTGCGCACGACCTACGAGGGGGATCAACTTTAGCACTGCGCCAGGTTCATAATTTTGAGCTTAGCAGCGAAAATGTTAAACATATTTAAAGCGCGCCTTGTGTGATCAGATCACAATAGAGCGTCCATAGATTATACAATTTAAAATTTCAATCTATAATTAGAATTTGTAAAAAAAATGAACATTAATAATATTTCCATGCAGTAAACTTGAAAGACTACCAACGACGCAGAATGTCTAGAAATAGGGAGATAAGAGAGGAGATAGCAAAACGTATCAAACTAAAAGAATGTGTCAAACGTGACAACGTTATCGCATCGGAGATAACACTCTCTCGACTATTGTGCGCGACGGTACACTACGTTACGTGACTGCCGATAGATAGGTTATTAAACATTTTTCTTCGTTATATTTTTTAATTTACACAAGTTACAGAAATGTTGTTTCTATAATGAAATTCCCGGAACAGGGGAGTTGACTACATAAAATATATATTTTAATTTTAACTCCTCAGTAAAAAACCGTTTGAAAATAACGCTAAACTCACATAGTAATGCTGTTGCTTGAATACTATTTTCAATAACTGGATAAACTATAAAAGTATCAAAACGACGACGAAAAACAATAACGTCACTATTCAATTTTTAGTACAATATTTCATACAAAGCACGCGCTTTGACGATTGATAAAGAGTTGTTAATTCGACTAGTTAGAAACTCGCGGATTTAATTAATTCCATCATTAAATCTAGGGGGTGTAATTAGAGATATTCTGAAAACTCAGAACAAACACGTTTCACTAGTAGAATCGAAACTCTGTCCAGTATGACGGGTAGTGAGCCCGTCGCCACTTATAATAGACAGTGGGTAAAGTGGGTACAATACCTGCCTCGAAATTGAAGCATGCAGGTTTGTCGCGATGTTTTCCTACATCGAAAACCCAGTAGTGTTACAAATCGTAGGTACATAAATTCCGAAAAACTCATTGGTACGAGTTGACGGACGGGGATCGAACCATCGCCTCCTGCACTGCAGGAATGGTTACTCGCCACTGGACCATCAAGGCAATCATATTTTCGAAGACTCAAAGGAAAATAATGAAATGAATTTTGGAGTATGAATGAAAATTCGTAAATAAACTTCGCTGAATTTACAAGGCGACTAGAGCATATTTCTCCAAATTAACATTGTCCTAACTGACAAGCGCATCAGTGAAGGCAAGGTCCCCAACAAGAAACTGATGCAAGGAATCAAATCGATTCAAATTACCAAATGCGCATGCAACCAATCCATCACGCTTATATCGAATCAGGATCCGCATCGTTTGGATTCCATCATTAAATCGATACAGCACCAATTAGGAATGCGCAAACGTGCAATTTGTCTGTAGATCTCGGCAAAAACGTGCCTAAGCGCATATCGGTAGCGAAAATAGTTTTTTACCTCTAGAACTTGAATGTAAAAACGTGATTTCATATTATCAAAGAATTAATGTGGCTATAATGATTGCGTGTACGCATAATTTGATTATTATTGTTATTTGGAAAGACAATGGACGCGGAGGAATTCAAATGTATTTATTTTTGTTTGTATTCTAAATGAACATAATAATCGTTGCCAATCAGGTAAATAATAAGAGTAATTTTATATTATAGAACAAATACATGTTTACTATATTAAAAAAAAATAAAGAAAGATTTACGCTCAGTTGCAGAAACACAACACACACTAGCCTTTTCTACGTCACCAAGACAAAAAGTGACAGCAAGAGATTTAATGGAGGATTAACTCTAATGAGCGTTTCTGCAACTGAGCGTTAGAGAAATAAATAATCATAAACCGTAAAAATGTTACATTTACATGTATTTTTGTGAACCAAAAAGTGTGGAACCAGTGAGGTATGTATAATGCCCTACCAGCGTCTGAGGTTCTCAAAAGTAATAATTACAGTATATTAGTCCAGGTCCAGAGATAAAGGACTTTTATTGGACAGGTGCGGTCTACCTCCGACCACATTGAAACTTTCCTTTAGGTGAGATCGTAGCGTGCAAAAAAGAAAGAAATGTGGAGGAACGTTTAACGTCATTGATAAAGTTCTATGTTTGAAGCCTTCATCTTTTAGATCGGATTACGCGAACATTTCAAACGAGAAAAATAAGTTAAAATACTTTTACTTTGACGAAACATCATCAGTCATGTGAAAGACCAACTGCCAGTTGCACGTACGTTCATTAAAGTTAATCCTCCATTGAATCTCTTACTGTCACTTTTTGTCTTGTTGACGTTGTAAAAGCTAGCAAGAGATTTAATGGAGGATTAACTTTAATGAACGTACGTGTAACTGACCGCAAGTGGACTACTTTGTGTGCTTCAACTAAATGCGGTTTGGGCCTATCCATTAATTTTACTTCGATCAAAGTTTGAAGCAATGTATTTATAATTATGGTTGGCTGGCAAATAACTGAAAATATCGTTTACCTTAACCGTAATAACAATTAATAACCTTAACAGAAACTTAATTAAGTATCTAACTGCCAGTTTATCTTTATTTTTTTCAATAAAACAGCATGCATATGCTCACGACTATATTCCCCGAGGGGGTAGTCAGATATATTCTGAAACTTCAGAACACCCACGTTTCACCAGTAGTACCGAAACTCTGTCCAGTGTGACGGGGGGTGAGCCCGTCACCACTTATAATGGACAGTGGGTACAATACATGCCTCGAAATTGAAGCATGCGGGTTTCCTCACGATGTTTTCCTTCACCGAAAAGCAACACATATAAAACATATAATAAAACAGATACAAGAATATAATCTAGATATAGACAGCGAACGAAAACCGCATACGATTTATCTGCCGCCGCTTAGTCGCAATAACATAATACTATACTTCATTCCAAACAGCAACGTAATTTTAAGGCTATTTTGAATTACAGAAACAGAGACTTGAAACACTTACTCTCTCTTATTCTGCACGTACGTTCATTAAAGTTAATCCTCTATTAAATCTATAACTGTCAATTTTTGTCTTGTTAACGTAATAAAAGCTAGGAAGAGATTTAATGGAGGATTAATTTTAATGAACGTACGTGCAACTGACACTAAAAATAGCAATTTAACCTGTAGTTATGCAATAAAATAACTTCAAGGTAAAAAACAACTAACCTTCTTTTTGGGCTTTGCCGCCGGCTAAAAACCTCATAGCCAAGTAATTTAGTCCCCGTATGTACATCAAAACAAACAGACTGATCATGCATACAAATGTCAACAGCCTCCGTCCTTGCAACGTTGATGATACTAAAAGATTGCGCTTTAATAGACTCGAGCATAACTTGAATGTAACCGGTTACAAGGATAATAACACAGTGTAACCAGATATACCAGAATGACAAGAACACCCTCATCTTTGGACACGCAAAACATGCTACTGCATCTGGTATTATCTTACCTCTAAAACGCAATGTACCGTTTTGGTATTAAACAGTACCGACTGGTTTGGAAGTCGATGAAATTAAAACGTAGTATCTTGATGTAATAGTAAGTAATAGCGGTGGTTAGATAGCGATGTGAAGGCACGATTCCGGGTTCTAGACTTTTAAGGTTAAGGAAACTTATTGGAGCTACTAAAAGTACTATTAGTCTAGGAAAAATAAGGTTTGAGATTGCATTAAAGACACTTTAGTAAATTGTGTTTGAAATAATATTACTGTTAGTTTATAACACTTTTGTCGAGATTTCGTGGTTATATAGGCTCAGGAACCTGAGAAATACATTAAAATCTATATTAATGTACAAATAGCAAGCTTATTTCTAAAAATATTTCGACCAGCATACCAGCAATAGAGACAGTTAATTATCAATTGGCAAATTTAATGTGTCAAAACAAACAGTAAATAATTTTGTTTTGAGGTTATAATTTTTGAAGACTTACAAAATATTAAATATCTACCCAAATTAACTATATTAACCGGGGATTATTATTGTTATAAGTAAAACGTATTGAACGAAGCCATCGTGTACAAAATCACCAGTTTTCCATTTTTTGTTCATACCTAAATTTAATGTTTTGTAAATGTCTTAATTATTCAATAATATAACATAAAAAATCGGGGATTATTGAGAATTAATTTTTTTCAGGTATGTATCTACTATACTCCAAATTTTTACCAAAAGTGCAATTAATGCAACCTACTCCATACAAAAATCCGTAGATTTCCCCGACTATACAGGGTTACAGGTTAAGTCGACCTAAATCCTTTAAGAGGTGATAGTTTCCATCATTCCTGACTGATTTGACTATGGAACCCCATACCCTAAACTTAACCGTTCTCAAGTTATGGGACTTTGAAGTTTTTTTTAAAAAAATCCAGATTTTTTTGTCTAATGTCCCCTTTTTTTGTGTTTTGTACATCTAATGTTTTTGTTTTTGTATTTTTTGTGTAGCAGATTAGCTGCTTCATTATTTTAAACACAAAAACTGCAAGTAACTGTACCAACTGAGTCGTAATAGACGATTGATTGTTAAAAAAAGAAATAAATTTGTGAAAAGTTTATTTTTCTTTCTTTTGTATTTTAAAAAAAGTCTAAGACAGTTGTGCTGCAGATGTGTTTAAAAATATCTACGGTTCTTCAGCTTTCCGATAAGGTATAATTTGCTAGGGTGTTATCAGGATTCTCGGAAAAAACATCGATGAAAGACTCCCAGGTAATAACAAAAATAACGGTATTTCGTAAAGTTGCTCGCAACGCCCATTGTCTTGCAATGGGTACAATGGGTAGCGCGTCACGTGCGAGCGGGATATCATACAATGTAAACGGGTGCAAGAGAGACAAGTTATTTCAAACGCCATTTTGTTGTTATTGTGTTTGGTTATGGTTAGTCTGCTTACGCCATTCGTCCGTGGTAGATGCGATACTTGGTGCTCTTCGTTTTTTACTCGACTTAGCTTGTTTTTCTGGACTGTTTCCTCCTATTCGTGACTGTGCTTGTTAACTGGACCTTGATTTGTGCTTCTGATTTGGAACTGTTGAAGATGGCGACCTTTACGAACGAAGAATATGCTGATATTTTGATTTGTTATGGGTACTGCAACTGTGTATCCTTACAAGCTCGTCAAGAATACATAGCACGTTTTCCTGACCGCCGAATTCCGGATATTAGTGTCTTCGACGGAGTTTACCGACGAATTAGAGAGACTGGCTCTGTTTCGAGGCGACGAACAGACCTGGGTAGACCACGTATTAATGATGATGATGAAGAGGAAGATAATGAGATTGTTCGACGATTTCGACTGGATCCGACTACGTCAACCAACGTTGTTGCCCGAGAACTTGGAATCTCACAATGGAAAGTGTGGTTTACTGTGCATACTGCCGGTCTCTACCCCTACCACTACACGCCAGTGCATGTTATCGAAGAAGGAGATCCTGTGAGGAGGCTGGATTTCTGCAGGTTTATGTTGAATGCAGATTTGGAAGATCCTTCGTTTTTTCGAAGCATCTTGTGGACTGACGAGTCCAAATTTGATCAAGATGGGATAACCAATTATCATAACGCCCATCATTGGGCTCCGAAAGCAGGAAGAAATCCTAATAAGAAAAGGGTAAAGGGGTCACAGAGACGTTTCAGCCTTAACGTATGGATGGGAATAATTTCAAACCATCTGGTTGGGCCTTACTTTCTTCCTCCAAATTTGGATGGAGAGACCTATGAAAATTTTTTAAGGCAAGATTTACCCGATTTGCTCGACGACATACCATTAAACCTCATTCGAAACATGTGGTTTCAGCACGACGGGTGCCCCGCGCACTTTAGAAGGAGTGTCAGAGAGTGGCTAGACACTAATTACCCAAATAAGTGGATCGGGAGAGGTGGGCCTACACCGTGGCCAGCTAGAAGTCCAGATTTGACACCAATGGATTTTTATGTGTGGGGGCACATGAAAAGTTTGGTTTACGATGAACCTAACCCAATAACATCTGTTGATGTTTTGAGGCAGAAAATAATTGATGCTGCTAACGAAATAAGAAGAGGACTCACAACTGGGGTAGTGAAAAGTGGCTTAAGGCACAGAATGCGTGTATGTGTGCGAAATAGGGGCGGACATGTGGAACATGTATTGTAAAAATGATTAATAAACCTCATTCGTTACCTATTTGGATTGTTTTATTTTGTTTTCTGAGTAAAGTTAAATTTGACGCTTAAATATCGTTATTTTTTACTACTACCTGGTAGCATATCATCGATGTTTTTGTTATAAAATTCCAATAATACCCTATTGTATTATACCTTATCGGAAAGCTGAAGAACCGTAGATATTTTTAAGCACATCTGCAGCACAACTGTCATAGATTTTTTTTTAAATACAAAAGAAAGAAAAAAAAAACTCTTCACAAATTAATTTCTTTTTTTAACTATCAATCGTCTAATACGACTCAGTTGGTACAGTTACTTGCAGTTTTTGTGTTTAAAATAATGAAGCAGCTAATCTGCTACACAAAAAATACAAAAACAAAAACATTAGATGTACAAAACACAAAAAAAGGGGACATTAGACAAAAAAATCTGGATTTTTTAAAAAAAAACTTCAAAGTCCCATAACTTGAGAACGGTTAAGTTTAGGGTATGGGGTTCCATAGTCAAATCAGTCAGGAATGATGGAAACTATCACCTCTTAAAGGATTTAGGTCGACTTAACCTGTAACCCTGTATATAAACATTAAAGTACGTAAAAGTACTGTATCAGCTATATCTACGAGGTACTAGAAATAATATCTCTGCACTGCACATCACAACGCTGTCCCATTCTTTGTGGCGAATATACAGGGGGCTTCTTAATATGCTGAAACATTTTTAACAGGATGATCAGACCATCAAACTGAACTACTTTCTCTATGGGACCAACTTCGAAATCGCGAATACAAATCAACTGCTTCATAAAAACTGCAAACCTACTTTAACTAAATGTATGGGACAGGTGATTTTGTTTTTCACGATTTCCAAGTTGGTCTTATAGTGAAATTTTTAGTTTGAAGGTCTGATCATCATCCCCTTAAAAAAGTGTCAGCATATTAAGAAGGACCCTATATAAAATATAATACAGGGTGAAATTGATATCATTAGCATCCTTTTAAACTAAGAGTCTACACATCAAACTGAACAACTTTTACTATGGGAGCAAACAGATCGAAGCAAAAAAAAAATCTGCTGTTGCATACATTTGAGTCGAGTAGGTACTGCAGTTTAGTATAGAACAGCTGATTTTTGGTGCTCCGATCGGGTTGCTCCCATAGTAAAAGTTGTTCAGTTTGATGGTTAGACTCTTAGTTTAAAAGGATGCTAATGATATCAATTTCACCCTGTATATGGTGTGGCTGATGTCGCCATATTTTTTTATAGTACTGTAGCCCCGGGACTATTTAGTTACCGAAAACGTTACCGATTGGCGTTTTGAAATTGTTCTAATCAATCAACCCGCCGTAACGATTAGTAAAGAAGTTTTTTTTTCATAATTGTCTAAGAATTTTAAATTTCAAGGTTACCCGGGGTCAGAAACCTTTCTACCACAAAGGTTACAAGTTCCACAAGTAATGACAGTTTTGTCCTTCATAAGAAAGTTTGAACCGAAGTGCGAATAAAATGCTCTAGACTAGGTATTAACGCAGATGAAACCACTTAAATTTACGCGTCTGCGTCTAAAGTTCTTTGACACTTTAATGAATTTTACGTTTACGTTTTCTACATTTTATCATGACTGCAAGAGACATTGACTTTTGACATTATGGAAGGTTACGTTAGAATGTCTTAAAGAAGTGAAATAAAAGGAGGTAGGTTTCTTTTGAAGTGGACATTCCAGTCTATTTTCAGAGTTACCTACAGATGATTTTCGTATTATTGTTATTCATTGACTCATCTTCTATAGAGTCGATGGCATGTCATTCTAAATCTTTCCAGCCCAGAATTTCGCCACACGGATAGCATTTTCGGCAGCGTTCATAAGCTTCGTTCGCGTGCAGGTATCCGGGCAGGAAGGACACGATACGAGATGGGTCATTGTCTGAGGAGTAACACCGCATTCACACCTAAGGCTGACCTGAGGCTAAATTGACTTTATATGCTGACACTTTTTTAAGGGGTTGATCAGACCGTCAAACTGAAAAATTTTCTCTATGGGATAAAATCAAAATTGCGAAAAAAAACAGCTGTTCGATACAAAACTGAAAACCTACTTGAGCCAAATGTATGGGACTGCTGATTTTATTTCGCAATTTCGATGTTAGTCCCGAAAGTAAGTAGAGAAAGTTTTTCAGTTTGATGGTCTGATCATCCCCTTAAAAAGTGTCAGCAAATTAAGATGGACCATAGGGTCCATAGGGGTATCTATAGAGATAGTATAAAACAAAGTCGCTATCCGCGTCTGTCCTCATCATTTATGTTTCTCAGCGTACTTCTTCTAAACTAGGAAACGGATTTTGATACGGTTTTTACTGTCATTCAAAGAATTTCAGGAACTACATCCAGGAGTTGTCAATTCGAAGATATAGGTTTTTCAGAAGCACATTCTGCTACTGTTACAGTTGACTTTCATTGCGCTTAATCAGCATTTCCAAAGCCAACATTCGTTCAGTAGTTTTCCCATATAGGGTCCTTCTTAATATGCTGACACTTTCACACATAGAAATCGCGAAAAAAATCAGCTGTCCAAACATTTGGCTCGAGTAGGTTTCCAGTTTTGTATGGAACAGCTGATATTTTTGTCGCGATTTCGATGTTGGTGCCATAGAGAAAGTTGTTCAGTTTGATGGTCTGATCATCGCCTTAAAAAGTGTCAGCATATTAAGAAGGACCCTGTATGTTCCAAGAGAAGAAATTAAACAAGTATTTTAGAAGAGGACTAAAAGCTCTTCCACGCTGGTGTTTGGATTGGAGATTTCTCAACGATTTCATTAAGATTGCTATTGCTAGCCCGCCGAGAAATCGGTTATCAAAACGCCAGTAAGGAAGGGCTATGGGTTATTTTATTATCCAATTCATATATAAATCATATAATTGCACATTACCAATAGGCAATAACTGCATCGCGATGCGTGTCATGTATTTCTAATTATTAATGAAATAGGGATATTGCGCTGTAAAATATATGGGTTTTAAATAAAATCTAGTAAAATTAAGTGGTCGCGCTTCTGACGTTTGTATTTCAATAAAGTTCAGTTTATTGGAAGATTAGTCAGTACAAATTGTTGGTTGTCGGTGTAAGGTAATATGGACTGGGATTGGATTGATAATAAAAAGTAAGGTATACGATTTTTTCAACATTTCGCCTTTTACACAATCTTTTCTTTAGTCGTCCTCTCTTCATGCAGCCATCCACATTAATATTTAACACTTGTCTTGTAATATGACACGATTATTGATGATCGCGCAGTTTTTCAGTCACAGGAGCTACTTTGAAACTTCTTCCAATATACTCATTTCTCAGATCATACTAACAATACCATGATCAGGGTTAAATTGATATCATTAGCATCCTTTTAAACTAAGAGTCTACCCGTCAAATTGAACAACTTTTACTATGGGAGCAAACCGATCGGAGCAACAAAAAAATCAGCTGTTGCATACATTTGAGTCGAGTAGGCATTGCAGTTTAGTATGGAGCAGCTGATTTTTTTTTGCTCCGATTGGTTTGCTCCCATAGTAAAAGTTGTTCAGTTTGATGGGTAGACTCTTAGTTTAATAGTAGTATAATTGGTGTTACAAAAGTAAAAATAAAAATTAAAACTTTTAAGGAGGTTGTTCAGACCATCAAACTGAACAACTTTTACTATGGGATTAACATCGAAATCTCGAAAAAAAAAACGTAAGTCCCATACATTTAGTATATTATGTGTAGTTTAGTATGGAACATCCGTTTTTATTTTCGCGATTTCGATGTTTAGTTCCATAGTGAAAGTTGTTCAGTTTGATGGTCTTAACCACCCCATTAAATGTTTATTTGTATTTTTGTAACACCTTGTATATTGGATCATAGCTCAGGAAGCTATGGCATAAAATTATGTATAATGCGGTAAGACTCTTTCTACTACATAATATTAAACAAGTTTTGCCTGCGAATAAGAGGGACGGCAGACAGTCAAAGAGTTCACGCTCGGTCGCTTCACAAAGGAGTTCTGATGTAGAAACGACCATCCGAAGTTCCCGACTAGTTTGCCTTTGTTGCGAGTCGTTTCTTCACTTGAAAGTTAATTTAGTCGCAAGTTTTGCTAACGCGCAATTCAGGGAGAGCTTCCTGAATGAACTTAATAATTAACTAACATTTTGACAACATTAGTTAGTCACGCTACACGTACGACGTTTTATAAAGGTAAGCCATAAATAAAAGCGGTCAAGTGCGAGTCGGGCTACTCGCGCACGGGGGTTCCATACCACGCCACCACACAACACAACATATTAATTTAAAAAAAATTTTTTGTCCTGTACCATTAGCGCGAGACCGACTCACACTTGGCCGGTTTTTATTATTTGTTGTTATACTGTAGACTTTGCTCTATAATCACATCAAGTTTGAAGCTTATACGTGTTACCGTTTTTACGATAGAGCGTGAAGAAAAACGTTGATAAAAACTCGTCTCTTCTTGAGAACCGCCCTTAATTTTTAACGTTTTGCCATTTTCTTTATTTGTTAACAAATCCGCCGTAATAACGCATATTCTGTGAAAATGTCAACTGTCTAGTTATTACGATTCAAAAGTTACAGCCCTAAATAGGTAAGACGGACTGACGGACGGTCAATGAAGGCTTAGTAATAGGGTCCCGTTTTCATCCTTTGGGTACGGAACAAGCGATGATCGTCACGTAACGTTGTTGACAATGGGCTATCAATAGCGTGCTATAGTCCAGCAGCCGTAACACACAATATGCGCTGTGACCCGACAAAGACACAGTTTCCTCTCAATAACCTCACATTCGTTATGACCGCGTTTTGTATAGGGTTAACAGTTTCGATCACTAACAAAAAAACGTAAGACACACAATCAAAGTTCCAAGTCTCCAATTAGAAAATGCACTCCAATAAATGAATGTCTGAGTGCAATAAACTTAGGCCAAGATTCAGAGACATCTTAGGGTCGAAGGTTTGGATTTTGACATATACGGAAGTTCGAACTACGACTCACACTATGGACAAATCACTAAAATAAGTACAGATAATGCCATATGTTTGTAAAATTTTGAATTCGCATATCTCGTGATAGAGAGCCGATCGCGATAAAAAAAAAGAGTAAGGTTACCACCGAGAACGTCATAAAAGTTTTAAGCGATGTCTCCTACACAGTTATGAAGGAAAGCAACAAAGTTTAACACCAAAATGTGAAAGGTCATAAATATTGAAGACTGGCAACCCTGTCTCCTATTGACTGATTACCAGTTTGTGGCATACAACAGCTAATTGCGTACGCGCCGCTGTCAAAATACAATAAATTCTGTTTGAAATTGATGGAGTAGCCGGCAGGCTTCGCTTTTATGTGCCGGACCCGTGCCCGGTGGAAACGTATTTGAGATTTTACAACGGTTATTAGCTGCCTTTGAACCCTTTATGACAATACCAGTTTGAATTATCTGTTTTGTGAAGTACAGGTCTGAGAGTTCGTATAACTATACGAACAAGACTGGTAGGGTGTGAAATAAGAAAATTTGATACAACTTAGTAACATACGGCAGCGACATACATACAACCACGCGTCTAAAGTATAAGTTACATTAACTCCATTTTGGCATTTTTTGCAGGCTATTTTGATTACGGACTAGCTTTCTTTAGTGACTTACGTTCAGTTGCAGAAACGCTCATTAAAGTTGATCCTCCATTAAATCTCTTGCTGGCTTTTACTACGTCAACAAGACAAAAAGTGACTGTAAGAGATTTAATGGAGGATTCACTTTAATGAGCTTTTCTGCAACTGAGTGTTAGTCTGCGTTGACTTAAAAAGTACCTTGTTTTAATCCAGAGTATATACCTACTATGTGAGTGCAGTTCAGCCGTATTATCGTGATTGATTTATAATATTACTAGGAAAAATAGGATAGGATACTAATCATCCTCAGCTTTGTAACGTTCCACTGAAGAGCTTAAACCTCCTCTCACTAATAAGGGTTCGATAGAATTGGTCATTCATACTCCACCACGCATTCCCCAAAAGCAGATAGATGGAAGCCAATTCAAATTCAGAGTATTTAAAACTTTTTCATTAGAGTTATATTTTCATGTCAACTTATGTATGACTGACCTGATTCAAAACGCGTTTTCATATATCATTCTAAAAGCAATACATTGACATCAAACAAGTCAACAGTTTAAAGTTCCAAAACTAGTTCGTCATCGAATTTTCCAAAGTACAAACAGTTAAAGGTATAATTTAAATGATATATTGAAGTAAATTACAGTGATAAAGTGTAAAAGTGGTTCAAACGAGCTCTTAGGTCATTTTACGAATGTTTCGGAGACTGGACATTAAGTTGGCGAACAAATATATAAATTAGGTAAATCATCCGTTGTGACATTACGACCTTTTGCTTATTGCTGAAGGTCGATTATTGTTATCAATGCGTGAGTGAGGAAAAAAATAAGATCTCTTCCTCAACGGAGTCCACCAAATGGTTCGAATGTCAATGCATGCAGGTTCAAATTCCTAAACTTTGTCCCACACGTGAAACAGAACTTTGTATCTCTACATAATTTACTTTTATGATCATAGTAACCATATTCTTAGCAATCATGAAGAGCTGCCGTGAAAACGTCATAGCAGATTTTTCTTGACCTCCTCACCTTCAGCACGAACTGCCTTCATCAATTAAAAAAAGTATCTTAGATTGCAACAAAAACATTAGACAAATCTGGGATAAAATAAATGCGATGTTAGGTAATGATAAACAGTCCTTGGACGACACGATATTATCGAATATGGATTTTAACGGTAGTATAGCAAACTTATGTAACAAATTTGCCTCTGTGTTTACTAGTGAGATCGAAGACATAAAGCATGTATGTAATGTGAAATGGCTTGATCGCACTCACTATGTACTTGATCCGCGCGTATGTATGCGTTGGCGTCCGGTTAGTAGCAAAGATGTGTCAAAGGTTTTAAAAAACATGAGTTCGCGAAAATCAGCTGGAAGCGATCGCGTGCGTATGGGGGACTTAAAGCTTTTATCTGAAAAGATATGCCCGGTGTTAGCTAAGTTGACTAATATGTGTGTCAAACAGTCTAAATTTCCCGATGAATTAAAGAAGGCGCTAGTGCGCCCTGTTCACAAGAGGGGTGACCGCGGTAACTGCTCCAATTACAGACCTATAGCTATTCTATCTAGCATAGAAAAAGTTATTGAAAAATGTATAGTCAGTCAGTTGGGAACTTTCTTGAGTGGTAACGACGTAATTAGTGATTGTCAACATGGGTTTCAATAGGGTAAGAGCACTGCTACGTTACTAGCTAAGTTTACTGATGAAGTTAATAGTTATTTAAATGATAAAAAGTTGGTAGTAGCAGTGTTCTTCGATTTCAAAAAGGCGTTTGACACTTTGGACCATGACACGCTTCTGCGGGCCATGGAGGAGTGTGGTGTTGCTGGGCCGCTCAATGAGTGGTTTCGTGAATACCTACGGGCGAGATCCTACCGAGTAAAGGTTAGTGATGCGTACAGTGACAGCATTAATGTACAATGTGGAGTTCCCCAGGGATCTGGATGTGGTCCGGTATGCTATCTGATCCATGTCAATGGATTGTGTAGGGTACTAAAACACTGCTCAGCCTATATGTTTGCAGACGACTTATGTATACTTTGCGCCGGCACCGAAATAACTGATATTGAACGTCTTGTGCAGCGAGACGTTGATAGCGTTGTGAAGTGGTCTCATGATAATGGCATAGTTTTAAATGCAGACAAAACTAAGATGTTGACAATTCGCTCGCCGTACTCCCACCTGACTGACTTGTCGTGTACAATAGTAGCACACAGCTATAGTTGTTATCACGATAAGAACCAGTTTTGCGACTGTAAGCCCGTGGAAAGGGTGCCGTGTGTCACGTATCTTGGTATGAAAGTGGACGAAAATTTTGGGTGGACCAACCATGTAGATTACGTATGTGGCAAACTGAGAATTCTTTTAGGAAAATTCTATCACTTGCGATTTAAAGTCCCTGCTAGCGTGCTAAAGTCCCTGTATTCATCGTTGGTTGATTCTATTGTAAGCTATGGACTTGACAGCTATGGTCTGACTTTCAAAACACATATCGATAAAATAGAAACCCTCCAAATTCGATTTATAAAATTTTTGGTCTCTAAAAACACTAAAAACAAATGTAATGGAGACTATAGAAAGTTATTTAAAATTTGTAATATTTTACCGGCATCTCTTAAATTAAAATACCTACTGGCCATTAACAACCATAGCAGTCAAGAACATAAATCGCTGATATCACATAGCCACGGCACAAGGTCCCTGACTACGGGCATGTTTGTAGTGCCTAGGGTCACAAACTATTATGGAGATAGAAGCCTTTGTAAACGCATACCTTATTTGTATAATAGTCTACCATCTATTATTAGGAATGAGTCGAATAAGCGTAGATTTTCTAGACTGTTAAAGAAATTCCTATTGGATAGCATTACCTAAAAACTAAGAAACTACCAAAATGTATAGTGACAGGTACAATTATTGTATTGCAACGTCGATGTACCTAAATAGACAAAATAAGAAGTAAAATAGCTTGAGTGTGATTGTAGCTCCCACAGACAAACCGAGCAATTGGTTTTGCGGGATTCATTGTTATAAGTGTTCACTGTAACCTATGTAATAATAATAAATAAAAAAAAAAAAAAAAAAAAATTAGTGTCAAGATTTTACGTTGCACAACAATTTTCCATTCATTACGACTTCGAGATGTTTACTATGGATGGATCTTAGATAATTTAAAAGTATCATTCAGTTTTATCCGAGTTAAACCTACATACCTTCTTATCTTGTTGTGGGGGCTGGTAAGCCAGCAACACGTCGACCCAGTGGGATCTTTTGTGTTAGCCCCAATACTTTTTTGTTTCTTCACCCTTCAAATACATGGTCAATGAAGGAGGCAATACCATTGAGGGGAAGAAACCCAAGATCTCCCGGTTTCGGGTATCCATCTCCAAGGCGGCATGGCACATGCGTACCTAATTAAGCTAGGATTAGTTCGTTAAGGACACTGAATACATCACGTTTTCAGTTGATCAGGGTTACTGATTAAGTAGTGCTGTAAAGGTACGATATATGAAAAGTAAGTACTGGGGTGCCAAAGGAGCCTCTCCAAGAGACGTACTAAATTCCACCACGATGGCAAATAAAACTGAATCATACACCATCGACAGAAGGTAAAGTGTAACATAATGAGACAGTTTTTGTTTTCCAATAGGGTTTTGATCTCTGAAGTCGGCTTCTGGCGTCTTCAACGAGCGTTGAGTTTGAGAGGACTCGGACTAATTGGGCTACAAATTCTTGTGAATATCCCCTGACCCGTTAGTTATCAGAAGTAACAGTGGTGGTTTAATGCCCTTCATAAAAAAATACGACTCATCTTTCTTCACAGAATAAGGAGTTATAAATATGTAAAAGGAAACAGGAATCAACAGCGTTGAAGTACTGTTTCGTTTGGCGAGAGATAGTCATGAGCTGACTGCCAACCTCCAGTAATAGAGAGGAACACGAAGACGAAATAAAGGAAACTGCATCAAAGTGACTTTATGCATGAAAACTTTCTTTTGTAAAGATAGCTGTCCATTTTAGTTTTCGGGTTTGCGAGTATTTTTTTTTTATCTGACATAGGCCCACGACACATTCCCACCGCTGTAACTCCTGTGAACCAGGATCAACAGCGGCGACCATTCACAACACTAGACAATGAGGTCCAGCGAGCCCGGTGGATGACTCTAATCCGACTTGGAACCCGCAATGAATTAATTAAAGAAGATAGGAGGAGTAGGAATAAGAAATATACGGCTTTGCGAGTATAACATAGTTTCAACTGTTTCCGATAAAAATATGTTCAGAAGTGGGAGTATAAACGTGACGTCACACTGGAACTGTTTTATTTCGGTCTACGAGCAGACGCTGAAAGTTCTTATTTATTTACAACACACCACGATGTATCGATGGAAACCATTACAGAAACTTGCAGTGCAATTCAACTTTAGACATTTTATATTGCTTTTGTGCAACTTTTATTTGAAGTTGTCGAAGTTAGATGGCAGCATTTTATTTATACATATACAACGTGTTGATAAATTAACGCAAAACTAGAAAATTGTTTGTTTAGAATCGAGAGCAGAATCGAATTATCAAGGTTTCAACATAGGTAACATTTTTCAAAATATTAAATAATTTGTTCCTATAATTTAAAATTTTCTGAACTCGATGGCAACGATTCTTAAAATATATACATGAGCACGTTAGCGCTTTCATTCATTGCTGAAATAATAACAAATCATTTTTGCATAAAATTTAAAATGCGAATAACTTTCAATTTTAATTAATACAATAATGTAATTATTTCGTTATAAATAAGTTGGGGTGTATGAGGGTTTGCACTTATTTATTAACACGTCGTATACATTCACAGAGGCTATGAAGTGGTATTCATATCTCTGCATCCACCATTGCAATGAAATACGGCAGAGAAGCAGGCCTCTAGAGAGAGATAGGTATAGGCCATTATTAGGCTACTTTTTATCCTAAAAACTCATTCTTTAAGTGCATAGATTGTTGTAGTATTACATTAAAATACCAAAATTGATGTATTATGGAGAAATCTTTCGTCAAACGGTTAGTTCCACACAAGTAAATATAGGCATTACTTTTTTTAAAACCTATTTAGTTCCATAAGTAGCGTCGTCCGGCCCATTATTTTAGTTCCATTGTCTGACAAAGGTCTCCCCAAAGCTTTTTAAGTCTCCTCTATCACGTGCCATCATTTGTCAATGTGACTTGACACATACAAATTTTATTTATAATTCTGTCGTATTCGTTGAGTTCTAGAATTATTAAATATTAAACTAAAACGCCTTAGAACAATATAGCAATTTACGTCGGCAGTTCCGATTGTAAATAATTCTTGGATCGAGACATCGATCACTGAAAATGGGGTCGAGTGGTCAAAGAACTTTCAGACAGATTGACGTTACGGAAGACTGAAATTCAGGACTTTGGGAATTGTTAGTCGAATGTGGATATTCTGACTATGCTATATTCAGAACATATTATTATGCTATTCAGAAGTTTCAGACAGATTGATATGACGGAAGACTGAAATTCAGGCTGACTTTGGGAATTGTTAGTGGAATGTAGATATTCTGACTATGCTATATTCAGAACATAAGCGTGAACATATTATTATGCTATTTTGTAGTACTGAATTTGGAAAGTTGCAAATCTACGACAATTTTACTGAGTATTGCAATTCGTAATTCCAGTAAACATTGTTTTTTTCTACTACATACGACCTTAAAGATTTCAATTTCGTGTTTTCTTATTAAGTTTTAAATCTACGATATAACTTAATATACCGCAGTTGTGTTTAGTTTCAAAATAGCTCAGATAAGCTATTAAATCAAATATTTATAATAACTGATATTTTTTGAGAATAAAGCTTTTTATCACTCTATAATAACTATTTGCAACTTCTCGAAAGTTGTTTTGTTTGCAGGTTCTAAAGAAGTTTCAGCCCAAACAATATTCATTTTATGCCTGTTTAACGCAGTTTCTGGAAGCCTTAACTTTCTCTGAAAGTCTCGACTCAATGTTGGCTGTCAATTACGTGAGCAAAGAACGGTCTTACATCACGTAGTTTAATTATTTTCGACGGCACTCCGTAGAAAATATTATAAGTTATAATTATTTTCTAAAGCACTGTTTCTTTAAGATTAAAGTACGGCCGCTGAAAGATTGCGTTTGACAGTTACCATAAAATTGTAAAAAACTGAATGAAAACTATAAATGCCGATCATTATTTAGTAGCTTTTTGAACTTAAAAGGGCAGCTGTGTACTAGAGTGAGCACAGGTATACAATATTTTCATTCAGTTTTTTACAATTTTATGGTAACTGTCAAACGCAATCTTTCAGCGGCCGGACTTTAGTAGAATAGAGTAAAAAAGATTTTATTTTGAATATGTTCCTACATCGACAGTTATACATGTTCGAAAATAATTAGTTAATTAGTAGTAAGCCGTGGTGGTCCAGTGGCCAGTAACCTTGCCTGCCGTGCAGGAGGCGATGGTTCGATCCCCGTCCGGGCCGACTCGTACCAATGAGTTTTTCGGAATTTATGTACGATTTGTAACACCACTGGCTTTTCGGTGAAGGAAAACATCGTGAGGAAACCTGCATGCTTCAATTTCGAGGTATGTATTGTACACACTGTCCATTATAAGTTGCGACGGGCTCACCCCCGTCACACTGGACAGAGTTTCGGTGAAACGTGGATGTTCTGAGGTTTCAGAATGTCTCTGACTACCACCTCGGGGAATAAAGTCGTGAGCATATGCTTATGCTATGCGAAAATAATTATCAGGTCACATAATGTAAAAACCAATAAATTGTAAAGTTTCAAAAATGATTAGGTTATGCTGTTGAGGTGTAACTTAAATTCGTTTCATACTTTAAGAGGGTGCTCCAGACCACGCATGACAAAACGGTCATGCACTCTCATTTTGGTGCGCGTAAAATGTTTCTCGTTTTGTTTGGGGGTAGGTCCACTGTTCCGTAGAAAACTATACTTCTCGTTATCAAATGAACAAACAAATTTTTTTTTGCTATTTGAATGTCGATCCCATCGTGAAAGTTGTTCAGTATGATGCTCAGAAGTACCCCCTTAAGTATGTAACGCATTTAATTTTATACCCTGTTTATTAAGACTTCAATATAGACTTGCTCAACATTTTTTAAACATACTGGGTCCAACTTAATATGCTGATACTTTTTTAAGGGAATGATCAGACCATCAAAGAACAACTTTCACAATAGGACCAACATCGAAATCGCGAAAAAAAAACCAGATGTCCTATACATTTCGCTAAAGTAGGTTTGCAGTTTTGCATGGAGCAGTCGATTTTTTTCGCGATTTCGACTTTGGTCCAATAGAGAAAGTTGTTCCTTATGATGATCTAATCATCCCCTTAAAAAGTGTCAGCATATTAATAAGGACCCTGAACGTTGAAAAAAGTTTGAGCAAGTATAAAAATGTATTTTAATAAAAAGATTTACGAGATAGCAGACTAGAGGGCCTCGTGGAAGAAAACATACAGCTGTAGACACTTCTCAGATAGATAAGATACTAACGTTCATACATTTTATGACTATGCCTTTTACTTGCGAAATAAAGTGTCAGCATATAAGCGTTCTGGCTTACCAGAATACGTAAAGTAGTTGGAAATAGTGACATTTTCTTTGTACAGAAGTTCATTTTCTCCGTATGTGTGTACCCTAAACAGAGGCTTCATGAATCTTCGCCCTGCTCTTCATCATGCTTCCATGATGATCGATTAATGGTCTTACGATGCTAATGATATCAATTTCACCTTGTAGTACTGAACATATGGTTCGGTATATTAACATTCAAACTCAAAAATGTTAATCAAAAATAATATCACATAGATAGCTTTCTGACGTCATTTTATTGACTCTACCACCGCATGGGAAGGTGTTCCTTTGTAGAGAAGATGAGGCCAGAAACTCTACAATACAGATATTTTAAAGAAAGCAAAATACACAAAGTACTATTACAAATACAATAATAAATTACATAGTGTAACATTGTTAAGGGAATAATATTCGGAAAGCGCTCCATACAAACGAAGTCGGGTGATATTTTAAATACTAACCAATTAAACTAAATGCAATTTTTCAGAAACAATCTAGAAACTAATATCTATGTTTGTGTGAAGATTTTCGTTAAAGTTTTAAAGTTACAGTGCCTCAAAGATTTCCATACAAATCTTAAATTAATCCTAGTATTGAAACTGTATATTTTAAAATCGGACAAGATACAAGCATAGAGATTAGTTTCTAGATTTTTTCTGCAAAATTTCATTTACTTTAATTGGTTAGTATTGAAAATATCACCAGACTTCGTTTGTATGCAGCGCGCATTTACGCATTCGGAATAAACTTCTCTTAAGATCGGATCCGTTTCTTAAAACGGAGTACATAAAAAGGCCACTAGAGACATAAACCGAAACAGGCAAGTTCAGCAGCGCACTTTATCAATTTATCTTGCGCCAGTCGTTGGGAAAATATTGCCGGACTTAAAGCCGGGCTCGATAATAAAATTCTTGAAGAACAAATGCGATCTAATTGTTTAAGACCAAGTTCTGTTATTAAATTCTTGAGATGGATTAAATATTTCGAATAACTTCGAAATTTGGATTTATTCATATAACATTATTTCTGTTTTATCCAAATATACAGAACAGTTCTGTAACGTACACGATAGTAAACCGGAATACATAATTTAAATAACCTTTTAAAAATCATAATTTTATCTACAAATACAGGGTCCAACTTAGTATGCTGGAGGCACACCATCAATCTGAACAACTTTTTCTATGGGATCAACAACGAAATCGCGAAAAAATCGGTTGTCCCATACATTTGGGTAGAGTAGGATTGCAGTTTTGTATGGAACACCTGATTTTTTTAGCGATTTCGAGTTTGGCCCCATTGAGAAAGTTGTTCAGTTTGATGGTCTGATCATCACCTTAAAAACCGTCAGCATATTTATTAAGGAGGACTCTATACTACAGTGTTAGTGTAAACAGTTGCATTACATTAAGGGGTGATTGTACCCATGATACTGAACTAAGAAACCTATAGGAAATTTAAAAAAAAAAAGTTTGACTTTTCATACAAACGTTTGATCAGGTGATTGCGTGATCGGTTGATTGGTTGTTTAGTATGGAAAGTCCAATTTTTTTTTTCGATTTTTCTATAGTTTTCTTAGGGAAAGTTGTTCAGTATCATGGGTACAATTACCCCTCAAAGTAATGCATCTGTTTACCCTAACACCCTGCATATTTTTTCAGTAGCGAGGGATGAGTCATAAAGACAAAGAAATCTGAAAAACTGTGTGAAATGTCTCAAGGATACGCTGCACCGACAACCTACAAACAGATTGCAATATTTAATGAAAATACCTATGAATCATAAATGCGTTCCGACTTGAAATGATACACGGAATCGACCGACCCAGTTATGTCAAGACGCGTCATATACTCGTACCACTTTCTAGTGTTTTTAACTAAAAACTATGAGCTCATCCTGTTATTATCAAATCTGTTCTTAAACTGGGGAAAGTGTATTTTTTATAATTCAAATCGGTTTGACAGATTTTGAAAATTATCGATGACACGGAAATCGAATAATCAATTTAAACGTAAAAGTAGGTATGAATTTTTGTATGAAAGAGTAGATTTTTTTTCACGATTTTGATGTTGCTCCCATAGAGAAAGGTGTTCAGTTTGATGGTCAGCTTATTAAGAAGGACCCTGTATAAGCCTCAATCCCAGTAAGCTATAACTTCCAGTCACGCGCGGATTTTATCCAGATTTCTGAACAATGTCATAACATTTTTCCTACACCGGCTTTGCGTAGCGTGATGTCCTCGCCTCGGGCTGAACGAAGCATCGATCTGAGAAGGAAGCTGGTACTGACTCGATTCGTAAAGCTGAAGATCGGTCTAAATGGCTTACTACCGGATATACACCGTGTTCCTGAGGATATGCATTCACTTTAGCCTGTTATTGAGAACATTAATTTAATCAGGAACCTACTAACATAACTTTAAGGGTGTATTCAAACAATAAAACTAAACAACTTTCCTTAAAGGAACATGGGTCGAAAAACGAGACTTTTTTAGAACTTCCATACAAAAGTGGGGAATAGCCGATCGATTTTCTATGAGAGGTCCAAACAATTTTTCGTTTTTCGACTCATGTTCCTTAGGGAAGAACCCTTCAAGTTATGTTAGTACCTAATTAAAAATAATAAAAACACTTTTTTCTTATTTCAATGTTTGTCCCATACTGAAATGTGATCAAATTAATGGTCTCAATAACAGGCCAAAGTTAATGCATATCCTCAGGAACACGGTGTATAGAAGCCTCTCCCGAGTTCGGACAGGTCTGTGTCCCGTTGTAATAATTAGATTAGCTAAGGCCTTACTTTAATCGAATATCGCGTACTCAATTTAGGTGGTAAAGTGATAATATACTTCCAATTTGATGGTGGGATAGCGCAGTAGCAGATAGTTTTGACACAAAATGCATCAAAATCGTATCGAGGGCGTGATCAAAGAGTTAGATAATTTCTTTACCTTGTGCCTAATCTCTGATATTCTATCTCGTCTTATCACTTCTACGAAATTCGTGTACTAGATAAAATGTATGAGTTTTTCGGGAGATAGTGGAGACGATGCTCTAGAAAACAAGGTGCAAGGAGTTTAAATCTTATCGTGTCTTACTGATGAACAAATATCTATTTATCAACAAGTATAAACTCGAATATGTATAGATAAGTTCTGAAGCAACACGAATGACTAAACCACGCACTCATTTGAATCAGTCTGGTTGACATGAGCATCAAACCGGCAGAGCTAGCGGTCGGATCGAAAACAAAGGGCGATTTGCATTAACTGACTGCATGCCGTATGCCACTGCCAACCCATTGCCATCCATTCAACGGTGTCGCAAGCTATTGTCATATTCCTTAACTGTCGTTTTATGTTGCATTTTGTATTGTTTATTTTGACGTTTGAATATTATTGAGAGGTTCGTTAGTAGTTGTGATTTGTTAAATTTTATAGGTACCCTTTGTTGCTTCATCTTAACAAGGCTAAGCAGGACCGTCACACGTAAGGGCCGACTTAAAACAAGATGATGAGGGAAAATAAGCATCGATGATGGCTAAGTAATAAAAAGAAGATTTGCCAATGTAAGTCAGATATCAGAATTCACTAATCAAATCAGCCCGTATCAGCGCAGCAGCTGGGTATTTGCCTGCTGATCCATTTCTGATTCGCAACCCTTACAATGTCCTCTGACCATCGTGTTGGTGTGCCTACTGACCTCCTACCCCACCTTGGCCACTATTCCGATACTTCCTCCTCCTCTTCGATCATCATCATCATATCAGTCGATAGACGTCCACTGCTGGACATAGGCCTCCCCCAAGGATCGCTACAACAACCGGTCCTGCGTTGTCCTCATCCAACGGGTTCTAGGTGTCCTTCTAACCACGCTGCTCCTCTTCGATACATAATATGAAATCCTTATACGAAAATAACGTTTCCTTTCGAATCGTAACGTAAAATTTTCTGTATTGTATTAGGACGTACGGAAACCAATTTTCGCGATCACAACATCAATCAGCGATGCGATGTAACGCCTCAGCACCGGCTGAATAGCAGCGTGATTTAGCACAATCGCACCTTAGCTTTCTTTCTATTTACGCTCGAACGAACGAGATAAACGGCGCGATATAGCCTTATCGCACGCATCATGTAGACCCCACCGATCTCGAGGATTCCCTGTCGAAAATACATTATAAACAGCACAAACCTGGTCAGGACTTAACGAGCTGTCCCCGCTGGCGTTCCTCTCCTGGTTCTGTGCCGTCCGCTCCTGCTTGCAAGCCGTGTGGTACTCCATCCGCGTCCGCTCCACTTTCTGAAGGAACTTCGACCACGGTTTCTGTGCCTTTTTGAATGCCTCGTCCATTTCCTTGCGTTCTTTTAGCTGAATCATTGACTGTGGACAAAGAGATGGGAGTTTTTAATGTATAACCTTTGTGGGTGACCAGCCTCTAAGGTTATAAAGTTTCTGACCAAAAACTTGAACGTGTTGTTGCAGCAAGATCCAAGAGATGGAATGCGTGTTAGGTGGCATAGGGTTTAGGCTTGGTTAGGTTAGGTTAGGTTAGTCATCCAACGCAGTGGACGTTCATCGGCTGAGATGATGATGTTGAGGTTATGGTCCAAATTAATATGTCAACGGTTTTTTAAGAGGATAATCAGACTGTTAAACTGAACAACTTTCTCTATGGGACCAACATCGAAATTTTCATATGTAACAGCTGATTTCGAGCTTGGTATCATAAATGGTACCATAAATCATCATGGTAAAGGCACTTCTGCAAGATTTTGCTAGGCAACACGGCGGCGTTGTTTGAACCTCTGTATAAACATTCACTTAAATCACATTTCGTTCACCAAACAAATATGTGCATAATTTTACGGTCGGATCTCGTACCTTTAATTATGATTTGTTGGGACGTCATTGTTAATCAATAAAAATGCCTTTGAGCATTGAGTTCATTTTATTTAATCACCACTCTAACACACTTGCGGGTTTTCTAAAAGACCTTCGCCCATCAGGAGGCCTTATGGGCCTTATGGGCCTTATGGGCCTTATGTTAATGAATGACCAACTTAAAACTTTACCTAAGGCTTTCTATTAACTAAATGGCCTATAAAAAACATTTACGTCGCCTCACAAAAGATGCTGGAGCACGCATGAGCTTTTCTGTTTTACATAATAATATGGTCTGAGAAATATAATATGACAATTTTTTAGAAAAAAGTTTAGATCTATGATGATAGGTATATAATTGTTAACTGTAAGTAATTATACAAAATGTTTTAGTTGGTTACGTAAATTAACTTGAGTTGAGACCTGAAGTAGGGTGACAGCAATATTTATAGGTATGTACATAACACGGTTCGAGTAAATTACTCATTTATCAAAATAATGTCATCATTCAGTTAGTGTAATTTAAGTTATTTAAATTTGAAACTTACTTACTAGTCATATACAGGGTGAAATTGATATCATTAGCATCCTTTCAAACTACGATTCTCCATCCCATCAAACTGAACATCTTTTACTATTGGGGCAAACTGATCGGAGCAAGAATAAGATTAGCTGGTCTATACTAAACTGCAACGTAGACTCGACTGAACTGAATGAAACAGCAGAAAATTTTTTTTGCTTTGCAATTTCACCATGTACAGAATAGATAGATAACTATCAATAGACAGTTGACTACTAACACTGAACCGATATGACCCAATCTCTCTTACTTGCGAGAGGAGGAAATTGCCCTGCAGTGGGATACAGGCTTTGCTTTTTGAATTCAGAAACTAGATTATTGTATTAAATTTTCTGTACGAATTTTACGAGTAATTTTTTTTGTTACTAGTATGTTTCGTGTCAGCATATTCAGACACAATATTCGTGTCGTATCAGCTGACATGAGAGAAGAATGAGTAAAACGTTCTAAATAAAACCGGTCAAGTGCGAGTCGCGCTACTCGCGCACAGAGGGTTCCGTACCACACCACCACACAACACAACATATTAAATTACAAAAAACGTTTTTCTCCGGGACCTTTAGCGCGACACCGACTCACACGTGGCCGGTTTTTATTATTCGCTGTTATACTGTAGAGTTTGCTCTATAATCACACTAAGTTTGACGCTTGTATGTATTACCGTTTTTACGATAGAGCGAGAAGAAAAAACGTTGATAAGAACTAGTTTCGTGTAGCATCCCTTAAATTTTTATTATTTGTTAACTAATCCGCCGTAATAACGGACATTCTGTGAAAATGCCAACTGTCTAGCTATGACGGTTCAAAAGTTACAGCCCTAAATAGGTAGGACGGACGGATGGACAGACAACGTAGGCTTTGTAATAGCGTCCCGTTTTCAACCGTTGGGTACGGAACCCTAAAAACGGACAGCAAACGAAATATTGTGCAATTTATGCATAAGAAAGACAATTTCTCCCAGACAACAGTAGACAAGATATGCTGAAGGAACTGCGAATATGAATTATTTACTAGCTTTTGGTACACTATGTTGCACGTTTCAGCACTTGAGACAATTTGCAGCACAAGTGCAGAAGCCTGGAGTTTCCTAACAGACACATGAATGTACATTTTACATAACAGAAGAATGGATATTAATGTTTCTACGTGTTCACGTATCGAATTAGTTCTAAGGAAAGATTACAATCGGAGATTTCGTTATTTATTCATACAGGCACGCAGTACTTTATACAGGTAACGCTGAAAGAAGAACATAGGAATTGCGTACTTTTTACAGGTAACGCTGAAAGAAGAACATAGGAATAATATAGGAATTGCGTACTTTATACAGGTAACGCTGAAAGAAGAACATAGGAATAATATAAGAATTGCGTACTTTATACAGGTAACGCTGAAAGAAGAACATAGGAATTGCGTACTTTATACAGGTTGTAACAAAACCCTAATAATACCCTAGTAGTCATAGAGATTAGTTTCTAGATTGTTTCTGAAAAATGTCATTGACTTTAATTGGTTTTACTGACTTTATTTTGTTTCAATACATTTGAGTCCATTAGGCATTGCAGTTTAGTAGGGAACAACAAATTTTTTATTTAAAATTTAGCTTAAGATTATATAATCACCCAGTCTCAGTATACAGGATGTTAGGGTAAACAGTTGCATTACTTTAAGGGGTGATTAACCGACGACAATGAACAAATTTCTCTAAGATTCGTATAGGAAATTAGCAAAAATTTACGGACTCTCCATACTAAATGCAATCAGCTGATCGAACGTTTGTATGAAAAACAGATTTTTTGTTATTTTAGTTTCTTCGGGGAAGTTGTTTAGTATCATGAGTCCAATCACCCATTAAAGTAATGCAACTTTCTACCCTAGTACCCTGTAATTCTATACTCAATTATCCAATGACGCTTCAAATAAAAGACGAGTTAGTACACACTGATAAGTATAATAATGTCATCACAAATAAACCCTTGACACGGTGATGTTATGGGAATCATCAGCTGGTTCAGTCCCTCCTACGTCCCATTATATTATTCATCAAATCATTAAACACTATGGAATCGTATAATTTTAATTTATTTTCTATTAAACAACACGGTTACTGAAGGTTAGGTTAGGTTAGGTTAGTTTTGAATTGTAATTAATTGGACGCTATTTCATTGCTACAAAAATTAGGGGATAATTTTTTTATGAAGACAATAATCTCACACCTTACCTATTTTTAACACTTCCACCCAATGATATTCTACTCACGATATGTTACCTTCATAGAAAAAGGCGCGTTAAAATTGAGCCGCGCCACAGTTGCCTCGCTCGTAGCATAGCTTGCCAAGGACTATTGAAAGAAGACCCAATAGGGTCGTTTTCGTGCCTTCGCTATACGCGCGCTAAAAAAATCCGCTGTTCCATACTAAACTGCAATGCCTACTCGACTCAAATGTATGCAACAGCAGATTTTTTATTCTGCTCCGATCGGTTTGCTCCTATAGTAAAAGTTGTTCAGTTTGATGGGTAGACTCTTACTTTAAAAGGATGCTAATGATATCACCCTGTATATGTAGGTAACTAAATTATAATAGAAAAATAAATTCTGAAAAGTTTGTGTTGCTGAAACAGAAAATGTTATTGATTTAATGTAAATTTTTGATTTAAATTTTTTTGTAAAGAAAGACGCAGAGGCAAATATCTTGACCAACGGGACGGAGGGGATAAGTGGTGTGCATTTGTGCACAGTAGCGCTTTCGCCTACACATTTTGTTCTGCGTTTTTGTCAAGTTGTTTTCCGGCCTTTATACTATGCACTTAGAACCAGTTGACGTTTTTTTCAGACAAAGACTGCCGTGAACCAGAATTAGGACATTTATAGCCAACTCTTTGTAGAGAGTGTGACTGACATCTTCAATTAAAATTTTGCGAATCAAACCGGAGGAGTCTAAACTGTCAAATCCTATCTATACTCAATTTCAAATGCAACGAAATTTTAAGGCTATTTTGAATACAGAAACAGAGATTTGAAACACTTCCTCTCACTGATTCTTATAACAGCTTAAGTAACGTCCAAGATATGTCGGATAGTATATCCTTCTGATAAATAAATTATATTTGCAAATCAGAATTGGCCAGAAAGCTATATAGGAATCGGAAAAAAATTTGCCCTTATTTGAAATGAAGGATAAATAGGCAACAAACTACAACACGACTTTACATTTAGCAACATTGTTGTAAGAAGGTTAATAGAAACTGCTTTTTAACTACTGGTAAGTACCGGTGAGGTCTCAAAGGTGAAATTTCTAATCCTTACAGACTTGATAGTCTCAAAGAATCTCAAAGAAATAAATGTAACGACTTAGGAGACATTGAAGTTATGCAAAGTAAAATTTTTATTGACTCATGCTAATATATTATAATAAAACACTAATATTATAATTAAACACGAATGCATCTGTTTACTGTCTTCACATCTAATGACGAAACCAATTTAGACTTGGCTTGGTATGTGAAAATAGGCATCATCAACATCACAGCCTATACAACGTGTTAATGAATAAGCGCAAAACCTCATACACTGATTTATAACAAAATAATTAGATTGAGACAATAATTTCATTATTTTGGTATTCGCATTTAAAGTTTTGAGACAAAAATGATTTGTTATCATTTCAACAATGAATGAAATCGCTTATGGATACATTTTAAGAATCTTGTTATTGGTAGTAAGTAGGGTGAGAGTGCCCGTGCGCTGGGTTGACATCGAGTTCAGGAAATTTTAAATTTTATACACAAATTATTTAATAATTTGAAAAAAATTACCTATGTTGAAGCCATGATAATTCGATTCTGCTCTCGATTCTAAACAAACATGTAATAACATGTAAACAAGGAATGTATGCAGGTTCGCCGTTTGAGAGCAGTCAGTATTACGTACATACTCGTAAGTTAGAAAAACTCATTGTTAAGTGGTATGTCGTCTGTGCGGACTCGAACCTGGGCCTCAAGATTGAGTTTCCATAGCTATCCGCACCGCGCTACCGACGCGCGATAATAGGCACAAGGCATAATTAATTCGACTGCTACTTTTTTCCCGAAAACGACAGTAGGGGTTGATAATTGGTTGCAATTTGATGCCCGCCGGTGTATTTTACTATGGTAACGTAGTACTATGGTCTGCGCGAATTAAAGTAAATATCTCAAATAGTAAATTATTTACTAATCATTTTAATCGAAAATTTGAAACTATTTCTGACAAGGCCGTATGGGCTCGTTCCCTCGGCCATTAAAAAAAGGCAAGCAGAGTCTTAACACCATCTCGCTCACTTCTCTATGCAGCGGTGTACATGCCAACTGTTGAGTTTTTAAAGAAGGTTTTAAAAAAGAAAAGAAAATCATTCATTATTTCGATTCAAAAGCCTAAAACATGTAGGCTTTTTGTCGGTACTGTATATTTACTTAACAGAGCTTTCTTATCCATTTTCATAGCATTTCTAAAATCAAAACACTTCAGAACATCTATTATTAGCTTAACGATAAACAATGGCCTTTAGATTACAATTACGATTCGAAGATGGCGTTCCTATTTATCATAATACATGCAATGTCACGCCCGCTCATGTTGTCGACCATGTTTCTATTACCTACTCATGGAAATGTTAATAAATCTGATGAAAATGTACATATCTCATTGTGTAGGCTGACATGTTTATGTTTAGAACATATCTACAATTTGTAAGATCTTGGGTGCTTTGGTAATAGTACAATTAACATTAATCTAAATTACGTATGTGAGGATGGCCACTTTTGTTATCAGCTGATCGATATCTGACACACGCTGCTAGAATAGCATGATATTGACTTAAAACGATATGCCATCGAATAGTTAGAAGAAAAAGCTGACCGACCATGTGGCGATTTATAAAAATAAAGATTCAGTTCTATGCTGGTTCTATACTTTGATATGTTGATAAAAAAATCGAAGTGATCGAAGGTGCCAAAGTAAAATTTGTTCATTTTGAATTATATCAACACACAGATTCACATCCTTTCTGCTTGGTACATGTCACCCTGTGTATTTTAGGTGGATATTAATAATTATCAACCCGTATCATATTTCATTTCAAATCATTAAGGGGATATTATTCGGAGCGCGCTTTGAGGCACTGTAACTTTAAAACTATACATTTTAACGAAAATCTGACTTGATACAAGCATAGAGATTAGTTTCTAGTTTTTTTTTTAAAATGTTTATTGTCTTTAATTGTTTAATATTGAAAATATCACCAGGCTTCGTTTGTATGCAGCGCTCATTTACGCATTCGGAATAAACTACTCTTACAAATTTTGAAACCGAGTAAATATTGAAACCAACGAAATCATGCTCTTCAGCGATTCCCATAATGACGCCTTTTTGCGTGATACTTCAAGGTCAGAAAATAGCGATACTGTCCATCTCAAACAGCATAGAACTAGTGTCTAGACTGGAACAGCGGGACGCACAGGAGCAGGAAGTGCAATTATCTAGCATTCAATCACTGGAGGGAAGAAGCAAAGCGGGAAACTGCCTTAACAAGCAATCATTGGGAATTGGGGACATTTATAGTAAGCCAATACATAAAGACCGCAAACACGGACAAATGTCAAAGTCAAAGACAAAAGTAGAGCCTATCTCCAACCTATACTATAACGATGAAATGGAGTCGCCTTTCGCCTACAAAAACACTGCCATAGAAACTTCAGTTCCCAACAAAGAAATGGAATGGTCTATTTAAAGTCGGAAACTACACAGAATCATTCGATTTCAGAAGAAAGCAGCAAACTATTTTGTTATGCAGAGTCGTCTGAATATGACGATTTTTAGAGGGAAGAAGAGTTTATAAAAATACAAATCCTTATAATTAAAATTTATAAAATCATAAAATTCGCGAAAAAAATATCAGCTATTCCTTACAAAACTGCAAACCTCCTGTAGGTTTGCAGTTTTGACCCGAATGAATGGGACAGTAGGTTTTTATTCGCGATTTTGATGTCAGTCCCATAAAGAATGATATTCAGTTTGATGGTCTGATCTTCCCCTCAAAAAACCGTCTCAGCATATTAAGAAGGACCCCAAATACGAAAAAGTATAATTCTATCATAATAGCAACTGATAGTTCCAGATTACAATCCCTCATTGAATTGAAACTATTCAACTGCATCGGAACTAATTCAAGTACAGAGGTAGTAAACACGTATTAACACGGGTGGAAAACATTTTGTATGCGTGTCGTGGATTAAATGTGACATTAATATCGCAATATCGATGTCGCTTTATGATTTCAACCTTGTGACCAATGAAATGCGATGCTATTCTGTCTGTCGGTGCGTTACCGTAATGTCTGGTTTTGTTGTGTATGGCGATAATTAGGAATACCATAAATTGATTCATATTAAATATGGTAAAATGTTAGTACAGGACAGGGCTGCAATCGCGGTAAATATTCGGTGATTGAACCGTGATTGGACTACGTACGAAACATAACTTTTAACACATTTAATATTGCGCTAATCGCGGTAATGCTCTTGAAAGCCGTTAGAGTCGTTTTTACAGATCGCGCGCGTTTAGCGCGCAATTCAGCACAGTTGAATAGTAATTGGATTGCAATGTTTTAACTTAGCGCAATCGGGGGGCGGGTCTTGAATCCATAAGGTTATGGACCAATAAATGACCAATACAAAAGTACCCAAAACAAACCACAACAAATCGTGAGTTGTGATTATCCAATTAAGACCTAGTCGACGAGAGTCCATTAATAAAACCAGGAATTCAACATTCGTTGCAGATTTCAAGACTTTCAGAGCCATTTACACAAGTGATTTTTGAGCGTAGGCGTTGACGGAACTATATCGTCGCGATATCGCCCCGATTCCACAGCGACATCGCCGTGTTATCGCCGCGATATTTATAACGTTCGTAAAAATCGTTGGTATTTAGTTGCGACGTCGTTACGGTGCAGTTGAGAATACGCCTGCGCTCAAAAATAGCTTGTGTAATATGGCTCTAAAGGTGGTTAAGAGTAATAGGGATTGCTCTAGGGAGCCAATTAAGGATCTCTGTGGACTTCATTCTGCTTATAAAGGAGTTGGTGAGAATGAGATATAGTCCAAGGACCATTAAATTAATCCTAGCACAGAAACTGTATATTTTAACAAAAATCTGAATTAATACAAACGTAGCGATTAGTTACTAGATTGTTTATGAATAATTTCATTGACTTTAATTGTTTAGTATTAAAAATATCACCGACTCTTCGTTTGTATGGAGCGCGCTCCGAATTATATTCCCTTAAGATCATATAGCAAAGCCTACAGAAGGTTCATTCTCGGGGTTAAGCTACCCCGACCCAGCTTAAATGGATTAGTTTAAACAAATATAGCTCTGAATTAAGTTGTAGGCTACCGAGCTTCGCGGGCAATAATATATGGTCCTTCTTAAATGCTGACACTTTTAAGGGGATGATCAGACCGTCAAACTGAACAACTTTCTCTATGGCACAAAAAACGAAATCGCGAAAAAAAATCAGCTGTTCTATACAAAACTGCAAACATCTCGAGCCAAATGTATGGGATAGCAGATTTCGATTTTGGTCCCATACAGAAAGTTGTTCAATTTGATGGTCTGATCCTGTATATCAATGAAACATAATCACATTCTCTGAGATTTAGTATACAATTGGTCAAGACTGATGACAGTCCCAATTTTTAACCGCTCGTTTTTTTCTTGCCTCTTGCGGGATTCGAACCCGCGTTCCTTGACGCAGCAGGCAGGTTCACTAACGAGCTATCTAATAGAGCCGTCGGCGTCGGAAGGGCTTCCGTCGGTTGAAAGGTGGCTATACGTTTTTGTCCTTTTTGATTTTGGATAAGATTACATTTAGTAACACTGAACTGAACAGAGTAATTGCACATCTAGTGAATTCGGTATGTCAAGTTTTTTTTTTGAGGGCTGAATCGAAAACCTATTCGAGATGATTATCTCAATAACAATATTTTCTATGTCAGAGATTTTGAAATGAAAGGATTACAGATATTTTTAATAAAATCGTCACTCGTCGGACCTGTAAACTCTTTGGTACACACAAAATCAACTTAAAACATCTGGCCATTCAAAAAATATATACATTCAGTGTCAGAATTTGACATTTGATGTTGACGTTTCTGTTTCCAGCATAGAGTTAGAAAAAGAAGGCAGGTGATTAGTATTTTTTAAATTAAGCAATGGTTTTTCTCTATGGAGTTCCAATGATTTTCTCGCGACCACTTTTACCATTTAGAGATACAGTTAAAAATTAAATGTATATTGATAAACTCGATGGATCGTAAAAATCATGAAAATAGTTTCTTAAAAAACGATGTCTTCTATCCGTATAAAATATAAAATAATGAACAAAAAAATACTTGACTTGTGGGTATTCTGAATATAGTATATTTAGAATATCTCTGACTACCCCTTCGGGGATAGAGTCGTGAGTTTATGCTTATGCTACAAGGTATATTACACAGATTACACGTACAACTTTTATCAAATTCATATCTAGGTCTAGGTAACTAATCTCTGCGTCATATTTTATTTAACTATCGATTAGTAGTGTTTGCACGTCTGCCTGTGTACTATTCTCCGCAAACTTATCGATGTTTTAACTTAGCGCAATCGGGGGGGCGGGTCTTGAATCCACAACCTATAAATGACCAATACAAAAGTACCCAAAACAAACCACAACAAATCGTGAGTTGTGATTTATCCAATTAAGACCTAGGTCCTAACATTTTCATTCTTTTGCGTCTTCTAAGGTCGAGAGTCCATTAATAAAACCAGGAATTCAACATTCGTTGCAGATTTCAAGACTTTCACAGCCATTACACAAGCGATTTTTGAGCGTAGGCGTTGATGGAACGATATCGTCACGATTCCACCGCGACATCGCCGTGTTATCGCCGCGATATTTCTGAATCAGTGTCGCGGCGGAATCGCGGCGATAACGTTCAGTAAAAATCGTGGCGATTTAGGTGCAAAACTACTGAACCGAATTTGATGAAACTTTTTTAGTTTGATAGCTTATGATCTCACTTTAAATCTGGTACATAATTTGTGCGGACAAAGTCGCGGGTAAACTCTAGTTAAGTCTATTTAGAATACCTCTGACTGCCGCTTCGGTGAATAGAGTCGTGGGTTTATGCTTATGCTACAAGGTATTTTACAGAGATTACACGTACAACTTTTATCAAATTCATATCTAGGTCTAGGTAAGAAACTAATCTCTGCGTCATATTTTATTTAACTATCTATTAGTAGTGTTTGCACGTCTGCCTGTGTACTATACTCCGCTAACGTATGTATGTGTGTGTTTCCGCATATTTGCGTATCGTTATCGCGTTTTACGCATTACGCTATGCTGGTTAAAGCTTATGCTTGTACTATTAGCTTAGCATACCACCGCGTTTGCTGATGGCGGCTGGAGATTAACGTCGTGATTATAATTTTAGAATCTTTGATGTTAAAAGAGGTTTTACGAAATGCAAGTGTGGATTATATTGTTTTAATTATCTGTGTTAGACATACAACTTGTTAATGAATAAACACAAAACTACAAAGTAGAAAGTACAAAAGTAGTTTGTTTAGAATCGAGAGAGAATCGAATTATCATGGTTTCAACATAGGTATTTTTCAAAATATTCAATTATTTGCTTGTAACATTTAAAATTTACTGAACTCGATCTCAACCCACCACACGGGCACACTCACCCTACTTACTACCAAAATAGATTCTTAAAATGTAGTTGCTGCAGTTTAGTATGGAACAGCTGATTTTATTTTTGCTCCGATCGGTTTTCTCCCATAGTAAAAGTTGTTCAGGTTGATGGGGAGACTCTTAGTTGAAATGGACGCTAATGATATCAATTTCACCCCGTATAATTTTGTAGCTCTGTTATAAACGTCCAGGGGCTTTATAACAGCTACACCCGCGATATACTCTGTAATTATGTACCACAAATAATAATGAATTATTTCATAAAATCAATGTAACTTTGTAAAAAAGATGAAATAGTTTAATCTCTGCGCTTCATTTAGATTTACAAAGGAAAAAAAAGAAAAATGCACTAAGCGGAAAGTAAGCGGCATAAATTAAGATCACGTACAATTAACGATGAATATTCAACCTATTGTGCTACAATTGTATACGTACAGTCAACAAACAAGTTATACTTTTATTAAATTAACCAGACGGAACGGACGGGTTAGTTAAACCCACGACTTCGTCCGCACAAATGTTACAACGTGTTAATGAATAAGCGCAAAACCTCATACACCCCAACTGATTTATAACAAAATAATTAGATTGAAACAATAATTTCATTATTTTGATAGTTAAAATTTAAAGTTATTTTGAGGCAAAAATGATTTGTTATCATTTCAGCAATGAATGAAACCGCTAACGTCCTTATGGAAACATTTTAAGAATCTTGTTTTGGTAGTAAGTAGGGTGAGTGTGCCCATGCGGTGGTTTGAGATAGAGGAAAATTATAAATTTTACAAACAAATTATTTAATATTTTGAAAAAAATGCCCTGTTTTGAAACCATGATAATTGGATTCTGCTCTCGATTCTAAACAAACTACTTTATAGTTTTGCGTTAATTCAATTAACACGTTGTATAGGGTCCTTCTTAATATACTGACACTTTTTAAGGGGATGATCAGACCGTGTAATTGAACAACTTTCTCTATGGCACCAACGTCGAAATCGCGAAAAAAAATCTGCTGTTGCATACAAAACTGCAAACCTACTCGAGCCACGTGTGTGCCATAGCTGTAAATTTTTTTCGCGATTTCGATGTTGGTCCCATAGAGAAAGTTGTTCAGTTTGGTGGTCTGATCATCTCCTTAAAAAGTATCAGCATATCAAGAAGGACCCTGTATACAAGGATTTTAGGTCAGATCATAAGCAATCAAAAAAAACAGCACAGTTCCAGTTGCTTACAGTTTATAAGAAATATGAACCGTAGTTTTTAGTCCAGCTACAGAAACCGAACATAACTTCTGTTGCAGACCCTACCGGAGACCAGTAAATTTTTCGCTTGCAAAATGAAACGAAAGCACCCACGTAGGAAAGGTCGAGCGTCGTTATTTCCACTCTTTCCCACCGCACTGCCTGGCTCTGCGCCAAAATGTACCGGCGGATATAACACGTGCCTTTCTATGCCTAAAGTATATCGTTTTAGAGTCTAATATTTATAAGAGGGAAGAGGATGTTTTGGAAATTAAAAACAACAAAATGGTAAGCCACTAGGTTAAGTGGTAACGCTTGTGAAGACACAATCAATCCAGACGAATAGCTATACAAAAACAAATAACATTAATTTCGCGATAAAACATACAGGGTGCTTTTTAACATGATCAGACCGTCAAACTGAACAACTTTCTCTATGGGACCTACATCGATCTCGCGAAAAAAAATCTGCTGTTTCATACAAAACTCAAAACCTACTTGAGCCAAATGTTATGGGACAGCTAACTTTTTTTTCGCGGCTTCGTTGTTGGCCCAATAGAGAAAGTTGTTCAGATTGATGGTCTGATCATCCCTTTAAAAAGTGTCAGCATATTAAGAAGGACCTTATATGCTTCCGTATATGTCCCATTGCGGTAGGCAGAAATAATAGATCGCCTCATGCTACGATTCTGATACACATCTCTCATTTTTTCAACATCCATAAGTGTCTTCATACATACTCCGACGAGCATGTATGAAGACATTCCGTATACATTTTAATTGGTCCTTCGTCACGTGCGTTTAGTTTAGGGCTACTCCTTGTAACAACTCTTCACACATTCGCAAGAATAATATTCGGAATCGGGAAAGTAGATCATAACCTAATGAAGAATCTTAAATCTGGGTCTGATTATGCTACTGAAAGCCATAAAACATATTTTATTGAATATCAAACGAATTTGTAGCCTTGATAAGAGTAACTATCAAAACCCCAAACCCTTTGCTTTATGATAATGCTCACGACTGGATTCCAAGAGGATTTAGTCAAAGAGTTTCTAAGCATAGCAATTTTGTTTAAATAGAATCATCAGACTGGTAAATAATTAACCGCCCATCCAAGTTAACCGCATGCAGGAGCATTTTATTAGAGTTTCCGGTCAGCTGCACTAAAGTGAAACGGAAAAAGTACTCGTAAAATGCGTATAAAACTGTATGAAAACGAGTTTCACCACTCTCCCTGCTTCAAAATATTTAACGGAAAGGATACCCGTTTCATAAAACGAATGAAGCTAATAGTTCTAGAGTGTTACGTTATTCTAATAGGTACCAATTTCCTATGATATAGTTTATGTGAAGTCTACCAATCGGCTTAGAGCTCGCTTGGTGGACTAACGGCCATGCACTTTCCTTGACCCTGCAGTGGTGACTATAGCAGCTGTGTTGGAACCCGCAATAAATTAAAAAAGATAGTAGTAGGAAAAACTAATAAAGAATTTAACAAAAAAAAGATTATGTTTTACGAGAGAGATGATTGTAGGAAGATGACATATCGCCGACCCCAAGTAATGGGATAAGAGAATGATGATGACGATGAAGATTATGTTTTACAGTCAGTAGATGTAGTACTAAATTAAACTTAATTTAAATGAAGCCGTTAAGCTAATTCTACCGGTCCCACCTGCACCGATAGTCCAAGAGATTATATAGCAGTTAGATAAAACTGGTTAACTGTACCGGGACATTTCAATTTGAGAGACAGTTAACTAAATATGGTTACAGATTATTACTTACAACCAAAAAGCACGCCTATGAAATGTGATATGCATATTTATTAGCAGTCAAGTCGAAATCGACATAGAGATTCGACAAGAAAGGTAAAAACTCATATCAATAAAGCCAAAAGAAAATGTTAATTACGTAATTGGGTGGTGTTGATACGAAGCCTGTGGGTTGAAATTAAGATGTATAAATGTGATCTAGTATCCCATAGTGTGTGATTTTGAAATTTATTGAATTGAAATTAAGGTGGTCCTTAATTTTATACTTAGGTACGTCATCTGGAAAAAATTTTATGTTTAAAGATAAGAGGAATCTGGTTTTATGACACAAACATATAAAAAATCACAACTTTTTAAGGTACTATTCCGAGATCGATTGCCGACTTCAACTGCATGCTGAAATTGCAGCGATACGTGATATATTTCAAATATTTCTTTCGATATTATTGTACACAAAACCGCACTTGCAGTCGGCAGTCGGTCTCGGAATAGTAGGTATGGTTACAAAAGTATCGCAAAATCTGATATCTAATGCATTTTGGCCACGTATATCGACATATTTGCTGTACTTAAACAGTTTACATAATCTAAAATTAAAGAGCTCTTGTCGCATTCTTTTTCTTAGAGCATTCTCCAATCCTGTCAGATAATCACTTGCAGAATGGACTACAAGTACCTTGATCTGATATAACACAACTCCAAACTTTTCTTTAGCCTATGATACTCACAAAATATAGCTCAGTAGACAGTATTAAAAACGACGTTATTAGAAAAAAGTTACACATAAGCAAAAGAACGCCGCAAAGATCTACAAAATATCAAAATAACTCAATTTCGAATCCTTTCACGAAACTTCAGCCTATTCATCCAATTCAAGCCAAGGTCCTGTCACCTTTTCAATGACGTAATTAAACGACTTCGCGTCACTTGGCTTCCATCCAAATACTGTCTAGATAAGAGGGTTTTTATCCCGTGTCACTAAGAGCTACAATCGAATGACTAGATAAGCTATTTCGGGTGAGGTGACAAGACTGTTTTGACAACAACGCTGATTGCTTCTGCAAACTTTCTCTGTGTCAACTCTTGCTGGAGTTATGATATTAAATATGGGTGCGGTTTGACAATCAAGAGAGATTGTTATTAGTCTTAGGGGTTTGTTGATTGCATATTAGGCTCTTATCGACAGGACCGTAGGAATTCATTGAAAGCTGTAAGTATCCTATATTGACGTGAATGGATGACAAATTGTATGGATCAAGAGGAAGCAAGAGAGGTATGTCAAGACCGCTTAAAGTAGAGATCTACAAGTCTCTGGCGACCTCTCTGGGAAAAAGGCATGAGTTCATATGCCATGCCATGTCGAACCGCATATACCGATTCGAAAATGTGTATAGAGCGTTTTGTTATATGTAGACCTTTATAATTTATTAGTATATTGTTTAATGAACATGAATGACATCATGAAAGATTCAGCATCGAGATGCCTTAATTTCTAGCCGAGATTTAATTTTAAAACACGTAAATCTACTATCATGATCTTCACATTCATCGTTTCGGCAAAAACAACTGCAAATTCTATGCATTTTCCAGGAAGTCAATTTCTATCAAAATCAATAATGTAATCACTAATCAGTTAAGCTACAAAGACATATTTCTCCAAATTAATACAAAACCTTTTCAAAAATGAACTATACTATTCTTTACCGATTCTATCTGGCAACCTCATCGTTCGTGACCACAGCGGGGCACTTCAAAGTCCTACAGCTCGGCTGCGACAGCGAATCTCACAATTTTCGACAAGTGGGCACAACCCACGTCCACCTAGCCCGTCCCACATAAAGAAGTCCCGAAAATCTTTGCGTATTCGACCTTATATCGCAGGCATAACAGTTCAGCTGGGGATTTCCTACTTGGAATCAACTTGAGCTACAACAATTTTGGCCGAAGTCTTAGAAAAACAACGGTCACGTAGAATCCCTCGATTTGTGAAATTTATTACATCGACCTACAGAATAGAGTAGGCTTTATTAAGTAAACTTTTACATATTGTTTCTAAATATTATAAATATTGCTTTGATTCTTGATGGATATTGGATAAACCTCCGGCCGAAAATAAATGTGATATTGTTTTAATTTGCTGTGTCGTTATATCTAGGAAAGGCGTATGTCGTATGTACAGAGAGAGCGACTAATGATTCTTTCTACTAAACTCCAATGCCTACTCAACTCATATATTATGTATGTAACAGCAGATTTTTTCTTTGTTACGATCGGTTTGCCCCCATATTAAAAGGTGTTCAGTTTGATCAAGGATGCTAATGACATCAAATCAAATCAAATCAAGACTTTTTCACGTATATACTGGACAAGCAGACATAATGGGTCTGTTGGAATATTTACTAGCTAAAATAAAATGTCCTATCTAGATTCATCGTAGACTATAAGCATGACAGCTAGACGAAATAGAGTAGCGATTGCCAGCAAAGTACAGAACAGTTATAAATGACGTGAGAAAACGGCCTTCCCCGTAGTAGGCAAACGGTGTAACGATGACCAACATCCTATGTTGTGACAAGTCTTTAAAAGCATTTAGACGTATTTAGAATTATTGCATCTTAATGTTAGGACATAATTATGTTTTTTTAATAATTTCTTTAACGGCTCTGGATACTAGTCCTTTTGAGCCATTCGTTATTTTTTTTCTTTATATTCCTTATTTTGATGATGGGATGATAGATGACGATGAATCTGTGGTAGATTTCGCAAGCTCGCGCGTTGCCGCCAAAATGACCATGTACGAGTTTACTTGAACCACAACTTATGTTCTGTTATCGTATTTATTTGAGATTCCTGTTACGTCGGTCGCTTTACGCAACTGTTTGGTACACATTCCGCACGAAATTATGTCACAAATATCACTAAAACCAAATTTTTACGAATTTCAAATACGACGAAACATAGCAAGAGCAATGGCGCCAAGCAAACTCCCCCAACATAATTATGTTTTTTTTTTTAATTTCTTTAACGGCTCTGGATACTAGTCCTTTTGAGCCATTCGTTATTTTTTTCCTTTATATTCTTTATTTTTTGATGAGGGGATGATAGATGACGATGAATCTATGGTCGATTTCGTAAGCTCGCGCGTTGCCGCCAAAATGACCATGTACGAGTTAACTTGAACCAAAACTTATTTTCTGTTATCGTATTTATTTGAGATTCCTGTTACGTCGGTCGCTTTACGCAACTGTTTGGTACACAATCCGCACGAAATTATGTCACAAATATCACTAAAACCAATTTTTTACGAATTTCAAATAACACGAAACACAACAAGAGCAATGGCGCCAAGCAAACTCCCATAATTATGATACGGAGCAGTGCTGCCAAGTTAGGCGATTTATCGCCATTTAGGCTACATTTGGAGGCCTATCGGTGACCAAAAAATTCATTTGGCGATTGGTCGCCATATAGGTCGTCTCCAAAATTAAAATAGGCAGTTTTAGGCTTTATTAAGAAAAATAGGCTATTTCGGGTTATTTTAGGCTTTATTAAGAGAAATTCTGGTATATTATATTTATTGTAAGTAAAATTTTAACCTTTTTATCGCAGACGGTATAAACTTAAACTATAATTCACCATGTACCACATAACGGCAGTTGTAAAAAATACAGGGTGTAAGTGACAGCCTAGCAAATACTGAAACGGTGAACTCAGACCATCAAACTGAACAACTTTCACTATGGAGCCTATCTCAAGAAACGCAAAAAAAAAAATCAGCTGTCCCATACATTTGAGTCGGGTAGGTACAGCAGTTTTGTATAGGACAGCTGATTTTTTTTCGCTTTTCACCCTGTATAAACCACCGCCTTAAATGTTTATTTGTATTTTTGTAATACCTTGTACGTATAGTTAGATATAGATTTACCTACTTTCAATCGCAATCAATGCCGTATCTTCACAGCGAAATTATATCTGACCTTCATAGATAATAATAATCTACAAACGGATATCGAGACGAACCGACGGATATCGATACAATTGACTCACTGTAATTACCACTACTTACATATTTCTTACATCCGCATTTTACATTACTGTAATTACGTACATTTTACATATTCGCACGATTATGGCTGAATTATTTAAAATAGTTTTGTGCAATGATTAGGTACTATGTGTACAGGGTCCTTCAAAGCCATGCATGTCAAATTCCGTTATTTTTCAAAAATGTAAATGTTTGTTTGTTTGTAATAGCATCACGCAAAAACTACTGAACCGATTTTGAATTGAAATAAAACTTTTTTTTTTTATTTATATAATTTGTGCGGACGAAGTCGCGGGTAAACTCTATTTTACTCATAAATTTAATACGTACATACGACCATAAACCCTTTCGGAGTAGTCAGAAACCTAAATAAAAGAAAATTTTTGATAAGATAAGGGGGACTACAGGCTGTAACAAAACACCCTATTAATACATAAGGTGGTGCTTCAGACAATCAAACTGGACAACTTTCATTATAGAGCCAACATCGAAATCGCGAAATAAAAAATCCGCTCTTTCAAAACTGCAGTATCGTCTCGACTCATATGTGTGGGACAGCAGATTTTTTTTATTTTTTCTCGATGTTGGCTCCATAGTGAAAGTTGTTCAGTTTGAAGGTCTGAAGCACCCCGTTAATTATTACTAGGGTGTTTTGTTACACCCTGTATATGTCCAGCAATGGATTCACTTTGGATGATGATGTTCTTACTCTAGATATGAAAGACTGGCGACATGTAATTTAGCGAAGGTTTATTACACTTTAATTTGTTTACATTTTTTGCAGCGTACAAAGGTGAAGACTTCATACACTATAATAAACTACATAACACAATGCGCACGGACAAGTGATTGTTCCACTAACAATGGCCGACCGTGAATCATCTTCGATATTCTAAGTCTTGGCACAGAATAAATACTAGTACTACCAGTACAGAAGAATCACGTCAAAAACAGATTTAAATAAATAGCGACTCTCTCTACACGGCAATAAGGTGCAAAGTTATTCGCACCCGTCTCGTACAATTCGCGAATAACCTACCAACTGTCACAACGGCGCGCGTGCTAACAAAAATAAACCGTGACACTAGACATGAAAGCTTCCTTTACATAGTCTACCTCTTTCATTCTTTCACGTGCTGGCAGCGTGACATCGCTAGGGTTTTCAAGTCTTGCATTGACTACTCACAAAATGGCGGCAAGTCCAATGAGATTTGACCAAGAAGTTTACACGGTATATCTAACCTATTGCCATTCACCCCTCGGTGGGGCTCGGCCGTCAAGCGTACCTGAGCTGTGGATTGAAACAGGCCTGTTTGCGGGTTCAAGTCCAGTCCGAGACATAATTTCCCAATCTTCAATTGGATTAGATATACTACGAGAATAACGGAATATCTACACATTTTTAAGGCAGTCACTCCCTTCTGAAACTTTGCATTAGTTTTACTCGTGATGATATGCTGGATTCCTAGTCGATTTACGATTAGGTACGGCGACTTTTTATTTTTACAGAAAAGCAGTCAGGTACGCAGTTTCCCAGCGAGATCGAATCAGAAATGAAGAGAACCGCAGAAGAACCAGAGTAGCTGACATATCCCATAGAATTGCTGAACTAATGTGGCAATGAGTGGGGCACATTGCTCGTAGAACCGATGGCCGATGGAGCCGAAGAGTTCTCGAGTAGCGCTGCGTGGGTAGGCCCGTTGCATGAGGGCAGCGCAGGACCGGTCGTTGTGACGATCCTTGGGGGAGGCCTATGTCCAGCAGTGGACATCCATCGGCTGAGATAATGAAGTGTGCGCGCCAAACACAGATGCACTCTCTCGTCGCTAACTCGTAAAATGATTTCTGACGACCCCGAAATGGACTACAGACGTGAGTTATGTACATAGAACATAACTTTTACATAACGATCCTAAAATAAAGCCTACGTAACAGTCCGTCCTTCCGTCCGTCACCTCACAGCGGACATCGACAGAGCTCTTTTAGGAGCCAGCCTGCGTGCGGTGTATTATTCATGAACGGACCCATGTTTGTGAACATAATGGATGGCGTGTGCTAGGATGTATAAATAATAGATATGTGCAAGATACATATATAAACAAACGCGGTTCTTCCATTGGGGTAGGCATAGACAATAGGGTATTTGACAGGTTTTCGAAAACTGTTCTACGTTAATCACTGATGTCTAAGGACTCTATAGAAAATATATTTTACGTTCCATTACATATAGTGCAAGAAAAAACCAAAACAAAAAAGGTTATTTAAATATCCCGCGAACACGCTTTTCCTGACAATATACGTGACAACAAGCAGGTGACGTCACGATGACGTAATCTTTGTACGACACTCATACTCTACAAGCAACTGTTTACAAGCAGTTGACGTCATCAACCATTCGGCCAATCACAGTCGTTTACGATTACGTGACTAAAGTAGACAAAAACAATATTTTCTTTGTCGATTTTCTGTTAAAATATCCAGTATTTTAGTACCTCAATTTGAAAATTGAGAGGATTTTATGGAATTTAATTACGGCATCTACTGTCTGTTTTTTGGAAAACACCTCATTGTAACAGAGTTCAGTTTTATGGTTTCAGGATGATAAGCATCCGCTCATCTCGCCACCTTTTCCGGGGTCTGTCTCCACCTCTATTCCCGTCGTGAGGCACTCATTGCGTGACGATTGATGCCCACCGCTCGGTATACAATATTAAATGTAAATATGAAATGAATTCACTGCATACACTTCAAATCTCTCTATCAAAGAAATGCAATTCAAAGCAAAACACTAGATTTTCAAATCAATTTCAATATCTACCGATTCGATATAATGCTGATGTAATTCAACTGAGTAAATATACGATTCCAACAATAGCCTTACTAGTTTCTATTTCGATTTATATTCTAATTTGAAGGAAAAGTTTACATTTACGTATTTTAAAGTGTTTACATTTAAATTCAAATCTTAGTGGAGAAAAGGAAAAGTTTGAACGGAGAGAAATTGATTGAAAGGAGTTTAGTTTGCAAGATGTTGTAACTATTATATACTGGCTTTCCACCAAAGCTGTGCGAGGTAGGAAAAAATTCATCAAAAATCCGAATACATCAATAGTAATTTCAAATATTATTGATTTTAAACATGTTACAGCCATGTTGTGCAACGCGCAATAGATTGAAAATTTCGTTCTCTGGGTAGTAGGCTCGGTGGCCAAATTGGATAACGCAATTCCCCGGTTTCGAAGAGTGCGGCTTCAAGTCCCGCCCGAGACTCAATTTTTCAATCTTTAATTTGATCAATAGTAATATAGAAAATACAGACACATTGGAAGAATCCATCGCAAACATCTTGTAACTTAGTTCACGGATCAGTCCTTTAAAATGACGTTTTGAAATTTGACAGAATTATGACGTATACTGAAGGTTACTGATTTTTCCTTGGTTCCATAGTAAAAGTTGTCCAGTATGATGGTCGGATCATCACCTTAAAAAAGTGTCAGTATATTAAGAAGGACCCTATATGCTACACATTAGCAAGCCAGAATTATGCTAAAGTGCCATCAGGAACCCAGATGTCACAGACAGAGCACAGGCTGGCGATGTTCCAAACCGACTTAGTATCGGCCACTTGTAACCAAACACGGTATGAATTATCTGTTACTAATGCTGGTGACAGTGTTTTGAGGATTTCACGACATTCCATGTTCAACATTTCCTAACAGAGATTAAGGGCCTATGTCGAAAAATAATTGAAGCGAAATGGGCGTGTGATAGCTTATATTACTGCCTAATGCGAGACAAAGAGATGGGGCGGCGCGCGGCCTGAGACGACGCAAGCGTAAAACAAACTTTATTTAATTGTGATTGTACTATTTATGTAAGCTCATTTATGCTCTAATCAAACTTTATAAAACATCAATCTCTTTTTTTTAAATCAAGTCTCGTGTTTCTATTATTCACCGTTTAGCAGTTCCAAGCGTTTATCGATAATAACGGAGATACTTTGCCTTATTTTTCTATCGAGAAAATGTGTCTTAATCGTGTATCAAAACTTCAATTATATGTTCAATTAACACATTTCCGCAAATCATACTCGTACTGTTAGTACTTCATGATAAATGATGCTTTGAAGAGTCCTATTTTTTTTCACATATCCTCTTAATGGAAAGAGATGACATAGTGTTACAAACATGCATTTACATTATAATATAAGTAGGATTGGTAACTATACTCTATTCCAAATAGCAACGAAATTTTAAGGCTATTTTGAATTACCGAAACAGAGATTTGAAGTATTTTTTCTCACTTATTCTTAGAACAGGTTTAGTAAAGTCCAAGATGCATCGGATAGTATATCTTTCTGATAAATAAATTGTTTTTGCTAATCAGAATTGGCCAGAAAGCTTTATAGGAATCGGAAAATCTTCTCATCCTTATATGGAATGAACAAGAATAATTGATTCTTGTTAAGTTATAAATCTTCTTACCTTGTGATAGGTGTCTTTTTGCCAGTTCTTGATCTGTGCTATGACGTCGTTGACGAGTCGGTCTCTCACACTAAGGTGCAGGTCCGACAGTCGTTCCGCTTCCACCATACCGCCCTTCCACGCTGCTTCCATTGTTCCGTATTCTGGTCCTGGGGACAAATACAATGATAATTACTCTTTGGAGATGATTTACTATGAATTGAGGATCCTCGAAATACAGAGAGCACAGCAGTAGGTACATGGCGCGCTCGGTATACTGTCAAATAGGCTGCTTGTGGTCCGTGTCTTTGTGTACGACGCGTACGCATACAAAGCGCGTTCGGTTCCTTACCTTACTGTACCTACTTATACTGCGGTACTAGCAGCCGAAAAGAATTAGCAAAGCGTGGAGCGATATAAAGGACTCGCACCAGTAATCGCATGGTATGGCATATGGCACAGCCCTCTCTGCCCCATGCAGGTGATGCAGGGATAAAATACTTAAAGTGTGTTTTTTTTAATTGTGACACAGTTGCATGAAACTCTTGAGTTATCTCAAGAGTTTTCTGACCACAACACAGTAGGAAGTTGTGCTCGCTCCGCAATTTTGTCATATTCACTGTATAGGATAAGGGGAAAATTCAGTCTGCCCCGAGCGGCAGAAACCTGCGCTTCGCCAATCGGGGTTAGGTCCCCCCCCCCCCCCCCCCCTGGAAAATAACCCTAGATACACCAGTGAGCAATTGATATCAAACGCGGACCACAGATATTTTTGGGTCAATCGGTGGCATAATTCATTTTTATAATTTTTTGCAGGTCTGGATTGCTTCATCATTTGTGGTGTACGCAAAAATACTCTACTTTCTAGAACAGGGCCCTAAATATTCTGAGATCGTTCTGTATTCTTCCTTGCCTAATGTTCAAACAAATTCTCATAAAGTATTTGACGGCCGATCATAACATTTTTTACCACCCATAACAAACATTTAACGACAGCTCTTTGCTGAATATACTCATCGATTATCTTGTTCATTTACCAATCTATCACAAACATGTTAGTTGTGTGTTTATAACTGGACAAGTCATAAAATTATCTTCAGTTTCTACTACTACGATAAGAAATCACAAAAAAATTCTTCTTTCTGCAGCAAAAACGCCTCTATTCACTATTAATTAATGTTCTCAAAGGTAATACTGTGTTTTTTTGGACGAAAGCCCACGACACTCCATTCCATTCTGATAACCTAAATGAATAAAAGTTAACTTTGTTACAACTGCATGTAGACGAAAGTCGTATCACAGCATTAAAAGTTGTTATTACACAGCATTACAAATAATCAGCGTTTACAGATGTCCCGCTTTTCCGCTTTTTACACCGCCTTTTTGACAATGGATCCGCCTTCCGCTTTAAACCTACGCGGTTTCGCTTTTTTCGAATCTACTAGAACAACAAATTTTTTGGCGGTTACACGGCACGTCGAGGATAAAAAGCTGCGTTCAGTTTGATCCGTTAAAGGACTAAAGGACTATCATCCAGGCCAAGAACTTTAAAGAAAGTCATCTGTCATCTGTGATTTAGTGATTTATTAGGAAATCCTACCGGAATTTTCTACGGGCGTAGTGTGTGAAATTCCGTTTTTGAAGCACAGCTTCCGCATTTTCAATTTGCTCACTTGGCAACCCTGCAAATACTGGTGTTCCATAATAAAACCCTAAATAATGCTAAATATGAACCTTTTTCTTTACAACTATGCGGTTCAAAGGTGGTCAAATTGTATTTGACCATCCTGAAACTCAGCCGTGATTTCGAACATGTTTACTTCTTAGCAATCGTTTTAAAACTCTTTCTGAACTTTACAATTCTGTGGTACTTAACATTTTAACCAGCTGATTGCATTCTCATTACGTAACAGCTACATTCATAACTCGCTATTAACAGCTATCGAAGCTTGAAATAAGCTGTTATTATGTGGTATAACAAATAGAGGCCCGGGCCGCTGCCCGCCCGCTGGGTCGCTTGACGTGATGATTTAATAAGAGAAACTACCGACAACACACCCTTGCGAAACCAATTATGTATTTCCTTTTTGGAGGTGAAGAATTTCATATGTAATGAGCTGAAATGACTGCTAAAAGAGATGAATTGAAGAAAATATAATGCGGCGACTCGAAAAAGTGGAATGAGGGCAAGAAGAAAGGAAAATAATGGGATAAGAGTGTAATAAACTCAGAATGGTCAAGAACTTTATAATTTTCCAAGAAATATTAAAATAAACAAAAAGTTGTTTCATGAGGTTTTTCGTTTTTGCTCTATCGTAAAAACGGCAATACATACAAGAACAAGAGTCAAACTTGGTGTAATTATAAAGGGTGAAATTGATATCATTAGCATCCTTTTAAACTAAGAATCTACCCATTAAACTGAACACCTTTTACTATGGGAGCAAACCGTACGGAGCAACAAAAAAATCTGCTGTTGCATTAGAGTCGAGTAGGCAATGTAGTTTAGTGTACAGCAGATTTTTTTTGCTCCGATTGGTTTGCTCACATAATAAAAGTTGATCAGTTTGATGAGTAGACTCTTAATTTAAAAATATGCTAATGATATCAATTTCACCTTGTAGAACACTCTTAAGTATAACATCAAATAATTTAAAGTTTCAGACGAAATTGCGGGCCACAGCAAGTGAGACATAAGTATGTAGGCAATTAAAATATACTGTAGGGTTGTGAATTTGTGATGCTGGTGTGAAACATAGCTGATCATCAAGTTAACCAAACACAGTATGTTAAACAACAGCTTAGTAACGTTTAAAAGCTTAGTTCAATAATTGTGAAACCAATAACCGTTCTTCTTAGAACCATAGTCAAGAAGCTGTTAAAAGTTTATCTTGTTCATTCTTCAAAAGTATCATTAACCTTTAAACCACATAATCTACCCATCAAACTGAAAAACTTTTAATATTGGAGCAAACCAATCAGAACAAAAATAATATCAGCTGTCCCATATGTTTGAATCGAGTAGGTATTGCAGTTTAGTATGGGACAGCTGAATTTTTGCTCTAATAGGTTTGTTCCCATAGTAAAAAATTTTCAATTTGATGGGTAGAGTGGTTTAAAGGTTAATGATACTTTTCCTTACACCCTGTATTAAATACCATAGGTACCTTAGCTGTTCAGTTTAATCGATTTTCTTTGTTTTCCTTTGACAAATAAAGATAAGAAGAATGGAGCAATAATCACTAACCGCGGCGTGGGCCTGCTAAACTGTGTGCAAAAGTTTGAACACATTTTCGGGTCTTGAGTTTCAATTTCAATTATTGTTTCAAAAAACTAATCGGGCAAAGACTACTACTATTAGTTTAGATTTGTTCAATATTCTTATCTACTATTTTAAATAAATAGGTCGGTAAAAAAGATAAACAGGTAGGTTTAGGTTAAATACATTTTAAAACGGGTAGCAAAGCATAATCGATATTCTCAGAATGAAATGCCAACATTAATATAATAAAAATCGCGTGTGGCCGGCCATAGTCTCTACGTACCCAATGGCGTCAGAATATCAACGTATGCATGCATGCTAGATAGTGACAAATGAATTTAAAAAATAGATCCGAGTCGACAACCCTACAATACTGCACTTGCCGTGAAATCGCAACGTGTTGTAATTACGAGATGAAAATAATAATACAACAAAAACCTGTTGAAGCGGTCCGTTTAAATTAAACGTATACGAACGATCCGACGCAATTAATCTACTACATATTCATATTGAAACGTGGAGGAAAGAAATTGCTATCTTTTTATTGGACTAACCTTTCAGTAGACCATGAGTTTTCACTGTACGTTACTACTGTAGTTACGTCACCAATTCGTATGGCCGAAATTAGTTCTCAACGTAACCAGCTGTACGAAATTCAATAAAAAATTTACGACGCAAGTAACGTACGGTGATAACTCATACTAGGCCTACTGTTCCTAAAATTAAATGCTTAAAATAAGTGTATTTTGACATCATTCGCGAAAATATGGCAAATAAGCACATTGTACAAAAATCTGCTGCGATGTAGAAAGGGCCTGCTGGAGGCAGTTACGCTTATTTCCCAAAGTTCCGTGAAGAAGCCAAGACTTATAACATTATTTGGCTAAGATGAAGGCTTACTCAAGACTTGGATTTACATGAGATCTCATAAAAGAGTAAAAGGAGTTGTGAGTCTTAGCAAAATTGTTTACATGAAATGTTTTTGATGGGATATAATGTTAACATTTTGTGTTAAGCACTTAAAATAAAGATACTTGTAGCAACCACAACGAAAGGGATTTCGACAGTTGTCATTACATTAATATTTGCAATTATAGACGATGATCGAGAAAATACAACATAACGTAAGAACCACAGAGAACAGTTATAAACATATAAATTTCAATCTAGCACCGATGATCGGCCAGTTACACAATAGCCCTACAGGTCGGTCTATAAACGCAGTAGTTACGCCTCAGTTGACCCCTAATTCAACCATAGTTCAATAGCATCACGATCGATATTGGATTTAGTACTCGTAGAGCTGTTAATCCTGGGGATTAAAGCCCTAAACGGCCCTGTTCCCAGGTTGATTGAATTTCACAGTTTTGCATTTTAAACGAAAACCCAGACTGAATTATTGTTTCATGTGATGAATAAATCTGTGACCAGAATACCAAGACACTTGTAGTAAAAAGCTAAGACAATAGATCGATCATGTAAAAGCACGCGCCTTTTTTCGGAAAGGTTAGAAACTTCGCTACAACTTCCAAACATGCGTACAGCTGTATAATGGTCGGCAAACATCTTGAGCAAGCCCTTCACTGTGCAGCACAATTTTATTAGGCGAAAGCGCTACCACGCAGCACCCTCATCGGCATTTATTTTTTGCCGGGTAGCTAGGTTCAATAAGCATGTTTGTGGCTTCAGTGCTGCATCCGATCCTACGTCTGATCGTAGCTGTTCTTCGTTCCTTCAGATGCCACAAAACACCGACAAACGAAGCTATCTCCCATAGCGTTAATCTCAATTCGAAACCAGTCTCATCAAGGCAGGACTGTTCTCGCAAACAAGTACCGTTCCGTTTCATAACAGATTACACACGAGAGTGACGTAAGAGGCGCAGGAGTTGCCCGATGACCGCCGATACCATTCTACATTCAAAAGTTGTGACATCGATCATTGGCTAGGGCAACAGTCAGAATTAGCAATGTGGCAGTTGTAGAGGTCATTGACTGACGTAATAACCAAAAATGCCATGTGGTTTTAGGATAAATAGAAGTAAAACACTAAAATTATATGCTTGGTAATTGTAACAACGTTTTTTGACCATCCTGAAAGGACCACCCATTAAGGTCGTAGATTTATGTATGTTTAATATAAATAGTTCGGTTCTGAATCCAGCTATAAGTTACAAACTGATTATAATGTACTGACCGGCTAATTGTAACGTAAAAGCCCCCGTCACCCGATAACATTCAAAAGTTGTGGCGACATCGATTATTAGCTGGTCAAATGATCAAAATTAGCGACAGTGGCAAAGGTCTTACGCAATATGACAATAAGCACTAAGCTTTTAAATTAAACGAGATGGGTTTCTGTGTGGTATGCGGAACGGCAATGTGGACACATAGTTCAGAACGCAACTTGACCTGCATAAATATTTATCGGTGCTGGGATGGGACCTTTCTATGTAACATAACCAAAGATGAACGAAGTATATCGAGACTTTCGGTGAATTGAGACGGTTTACTAAGATTTACGATACCTATTAGTTAGGTGCTCTGAATTAGTCATTTATGTGAAATAAGGTCACAACAAATCATAGGCTATACCTACAAAATACCAAAATTATCTACAGGGTTTTAGGGTAAACATTTGCATTACTTTCAGATTGAGTTGAACTCGATGAATTCAGTACTCTGTAAACAGGGTGAAATTGATATCATTAGCATCCTTTTAAACAAAGAGTCTGCCTATCAAACTGAACAACTTTTACTATGGGAGCAAACCGATCGGAGCAAAAAGTATATCTGTTGTTGCATACATTTGTGTCGAGTAGGCACTGCAGTTTAGTCTAGAACAGCTAATTTTCTTTTTGCTCCGATCGGTTTGCTCCCATAGTAAAAGTGGTTCAGTTTGATGGGTAGTAAAAGGATGCTAATGACATCAATTTCACCCTGTATAAGTTGGCTCATGTTCATGTGCTAACTACGTTAGGTCATCTCCTCTCTATATTACGCTCCGTGGGTCAGATCTAAGTTGACAACAAACTACGCGTGGACTGTCTAAAAATACCCAATAAAAAACAATCTTCTCATTGTTTCCTAGAACTATTAATACACTTACTGTACAATAAACATGTGAAACGAAAAGGAAAGTCTAGTCAATTCCGAGGATCAATTCGACACATCAATCACGATTCACCGGCCAATCAAGTATTCGGAACACACGGGGGCGAATTCGAGTTCGAGAAGCGTACGTGTCGAAAGGGGCGATGCATTTAACATACCTTATTGGGGCGAAGCGAAAATCGAAAGTATCTTTCTCGGGATTCTCGATTCGGTCATCAGGTGGTTTTGATGCAGGTGTTACATCACGCTTCCTTAAAATGACAATCCAACCCGTGTAATAAAGAAAAGGCCCAAAAAATGGGTATGCGTATAAGGTTGTACGGAGAAAATTTTCCACTTTTTTTTGTTGATCGGCAAGTAATAAAACTTACATAGGTTTTTAGAGGACCTTTCAAATTACATTGAAAAACGTCACATTCGTTGCTAGGCTGCATTGGAGCTGTGCTATTAAGGTACAAATAACTTCTAAGGTTGCATGGGACGAATCGGTTTTTAGCGCTAAGACCGCCTTGTTTTCTCTTCTGTATTTCTTTACGGTATATTTTGCTGAGTAGGTAATAGGTTACGACTGATTGATTGAAAATGAGTTGATTCTTAAAGGCTTTGGCTTTCATGAACCTTTAGAGTCAAATATCTCAGCTCCGATGCGAGCTAGGCCTTAAGTGTTTATTACAATATGTTTGTTTTATTATAATTATAGTATTACTATAATTCAATACTTTGATCGATGGCCGCGACTGTACAAAAAATGTACATACCTACTCATACCCATTTGAGATCAAAGAAAGAAAAATAGACATTGTATTCTAAAGAACTTTAGATTTCTTTGCATCATTCAAATTCCATAAAAAAGAAAACCCCTGTTTGAAATTTATGTCTTATCTATCGTATCATTATGCCGGTATTACATAAAATGCTACGTAAAATCAATGATATTTCTCATTCCATCCCCTCCTTACAATTAGAACAGAATGCAGATTACGGATTACGGACCGTCCATAAAACCTAAAATCTCTTGAAAACCAATGTGCTAAGACCATAACAGAATTGGGTGGGAAAAACGGTTACAGCAGGCTTTACAGATTTCTTCTGTAAACTCGTAATTGGAATGCATGTTATTAAGTTTGACTTGCCACGATACTAAAGAGATTGGTCAACCAACATTAGTGGCTTGCAGATTTCCCAAGGTGCCATACGTATCGGAGATACAGTACCTCTTTTTAAACCTTTGACTACTTATATGTGGACTGGTTACGCGTGTAATTCTACTAACAAACATTTCTGCCACTTTTTGCGGGGGGGCGAGGTAACATGAAATCCGCAACTTTGGATTTTATTCCCATAACTTTAGATTCCAATTTTGAATGTTAAAAATCATGAAAAGTAGTCTCGTGTGAACCTCAAACGTTCTAAGTTCAAAGTTATTATTTCGCAATTATAGGCTGTCTCGTTTAGTGATAAGGTGTAAAATTGAATGTAAATGCACAAGATCAATTGTGCTTATACCGTGGCAGAGGGGAAATGCTACCGCAAGGCTAGTCCTTATAATAATTAGTCAAAGTTTTAAACTAACAAAGTTTATAAATTACACGACACTCATTATTCTAGTCACAACTAAAATCGAAAGTGTCAACGCACGTCCATCAAACAGATTCTTTCAGCGGCACGTCTCGTTTATTTATTACCTAACAATTACGTTACAGGTGATCAACAATAAATAACCGTTGCGTGCCGAATGTTGAACGCTGCGCCCGCGCAGGCAGACGAGACGCGGGTGCAATATCTTATAGGCGAAAGTGCTGTCGCGGAATGTTTCCATCGATTACATCGTAGTTTGTTATGGCATACGGGACATAGAAACCAATAGACCATTGAATTATTTAGTGATTTCTTTACCGATGTCTAGATTCTAGAATGCTTATTATTTGTCAAAAGATTTATAACGACACATACCTATATGTAGCGGGCGTAGATAAAATTAAGATTGCCCTGATGGCAGCGTAGATGTAGATGCTATTAAAAGCAGACATGATCTACCTTTTAAATTACTTACATCGATGAATAATCATTAATAAAACTTAGCCCGATTTCAGTTGCCACCCCGATTACTCTAAACGGCGTGGAAACATTCGGTCCGTATATTTTCTTTGCTGATGGTGACTTAGCCACGGTTTATACAGAAGTGACGTGTGGCGGTGGCCGATAATCTAAGTAACACAATATAAACCTTATAGTACGTAGCATAGCGTCGTTTTTGTCTTAAAGGAGAATCGCCCCCGCCTCTAGGTGACGTCGCCTGGAGGCGCGGGCGTAATTCTCCAAACGACGCTATGCTACGTACTATAAGGTTTATAATTGTGTTGCTTTGACTATCCGCCACCGCCACACGTCTCTTCTGTATAAACCGCGCCTAAAGTGCCATCTCCACGAGCGATATTATCGCAGCGATACTCTCGCCAGACGACAATATTTCATACTAAATGTGCGAGCATCTCACCGCGTTGAAACTGCCATGTGGAGATTAGATCGTACATTTAGTATGAGATTTGGTGGCTCGATGAAAACATCGCTGCGATTATATCGCTTGTGGAGACGGCGCCTTTGGTTGATCAGCCTATGTTACCGCCAGCTGCCTTTCAAAAGCCAAGTGACATAGCTTCAACGTAATTGCAAGTGCCATGCTACCTAATTGAGTGGCGTGGAAGCACACAAACACAATAATTTGCATATTGATTAAGTGTAATTGGTTATTGTGAGAACTGTCGACGCTTATTGGGTATGCGTATTGCGTGTCAGTTTATTTACGACGCAATGAAATAGCTTGCGTGACATGAAACTTATATTAGGAGAACTTCATTATTTTTGAAGGAGTTAATCTTATAAAGCAGGCATAGACAGTGTCGGCCTGGTTGGAACGAGCTTGCTACATATCAGTAATCTGTGGTTTGAACCGACGACTTCTACATATTGTGGTCCATGCAAAAAGGGTCCAGTTGTCGGTATTTTAATCCAGCTTTTTTATTGTTACATATGATCAAGTGACTTATCTAGAAGCCGAATCGCTCGACTCAAAACCTGACTACTGAACCCATTTTGGTTTGAAAACAATGTAATCATCGATGGTTCATACTTTTTACTATGATATAACTATGATACGCAGAGCATAACAGTAGATTCAGTATAATGTTTCGGTCGATTTCATCCGAAACAAAAACAAAAAACGTAAAACTATTTCGTAACCCGAGAGCTGAAAGAACGTTTTTATCGATACGCAATCTGCTTTAATTACCACTTGTAGCAATTGTTCGCAACTATAGTAAAACCACAGTACTGTTAATTGAAGCAGTATAACGTCTTACACGTCTCGGACGGTGCTGAGCTTGCCAATATTTCTACATATTTCAAGCTCAATAATGTAATAAAGACACTGGGTAAGCTTGCTTGTGCTTCTTGGACTTCGAAGAAAAAAAAGAACGCGAGGAACATCTTGTAAGCCGGACATAATAGGCTGTTTTGACTATGACTGGCCTCCGTCCATGACTAGCAGTGGATGTCTATCGTCTAAAATTATGATTTAAATGTTTTAGTGCGACAAAAGATTCATAGGCTAACTTGCCTATGCTCATAATAAGCGAAGAGCATTTCAATTGTATGAATACATGCAATGAAATTCTATACACATACATGAGATTCTACTGTTTGTATGAAACGTACTTTGCTTAAACCATAGATAGATGAAGATAAGTTTAACGCAGACTGGTGTTTCCGTCCCGTTTCAGCTCGTAATTGTCCGTAATCACACGTCTCGCGTTAATCTATCGATACGCAAATGAAGATAATGTCGACTGTCGACACTATCGCTTTTTTTCGACAGCGAATTTGAAGCGCAACAGTTACTGATGTTACATAATCTGTGATTATTATCACCTGTCTGTTCGTTGGATTCGTTTCGACGATAGTGCAAGGAGCTCTTGAGTTAGAACAGGGATGCTTTGTCACTATACCGCTTCTTTTCTTACGAGGTAATTACGAGCTCTTCAAGGAACGGACAGCATCATCTTGAGTATTAGATGGCTACTTCTATAGAACTGCGATCGTGTCAGAGCTTAAGAGTCATTTTCATTGATCGATAGTTTTCTGTAACGCATGCCATAGAGCCCGCTTGTGGGGAACGAAGCGCGGGAGATTTCTAAAATGTATGATATAAGGAAGTCCCTGCATGCTCGATATCGACTGATGAATTTCCTAGGCGCTCTGGAGAGACCCCGCATGCGGTGAAACGACCGATGACCCGGATATTAGTGGATTTCATACATCGCCGCTCATCTAGGCTTTGGTATACCTGGCCTTAAACTGCTGCGTGCATGTAAATGTCTGACAACAATCATAGTCGAACGGACTTCATGAAATAGAATATCTGTACCCGAATTTCGCCGAAGATCACCCACACTCTCAGCACGTCATTAGGTCTCTTGACTATATTATTAATGGATGGCCGCACATTGACGGGGACATCGCTTACTAAAAGGTATACTATGTTAAGCAATGTAGCTCAAATCTGATCAGATTTGCACCATAGTGTGGCATGCTTAACAATGGCTGCACTTGACGTCTAGGAAAATTAATTACTTGTAATGCAAACAAAATATGCTAATCTACAGCCCCATTTATACTCAGATTACAGCGCTAAGAGGAACAGCTGTAAAACGTTACGATACGCAATAAATTCCAGACTCGGACAAGCAAGGCTTTGCATCACACTTGCGCTTTATCTAACCAATAAAAGCGCGTACACTCTTGCATCATGACGATGCAACTATGACACTTCCTTGTATATTACTAACACAACCTGTTAATAAATGAGCGAGAGTCAAGAAACGACAATGTTAGCCAATGAACTCAAAACCAGAAACTGAATTGGATATTGAACTTTTTAAAACTGGAAGTTTTATTTCGACTTTTTTGCAAATGAAATCAATTCATCAAGAATCAATTGCAAACAATTTGATGAAGATAAACTTTTTCCGAGAATTAAATAAATAGCCAGTCGAAAATAATGTTTATAACAAAAATGGTTTCTAGGAATTCATTTCGTTTGATTAGTTTTCAACAAAAAATTTGTCAATGGTGGAAATATAAGCATCATAAGCATATATTACACGAAACACGAGTCCCCGAGGGGGTAGTCAGAGATATTCTGAAAACTCAAAACATCCACACATATTATAATATAGGGTCCTTCTTAATATGCTGGCACTTTTTAAGGGAACGATCACCCCTTCAGTCGATATCGCGAAAAAAATCAACTGTTCCATACACACCTGCAAACCTACTCGAGCCAAATGTATGGGACCGCTGATTTTGTTTTCGCGATTTCGATAGAACAAGTTGTTCCGTTTGACGGTCAGATCATCCCCTTAAAAAGTGTCAGCATATTAAGAAGGACCCTGTATACGATAATACAGTGATCAGTTTATGATAAAATAAACGTTTCAAATGATCAACACTAAAGAGATAAGTTGTCCAGATGCTTACCGTTAAAGATAAACTTAGCTCTTAAGTACTTTTGGAGTTAAACACTTAAACTGTAACAGTATCGGGAAGAGATAAAAGTGTCACCGAGTTTGTGTTGAAGTAGTTTACTGTACACCTACTGTACTGTTACTCAAGGCACTTAGGCGGCTTGTAGACCCTTCATCATCCTCATCTCAGCCGATGGACGTCCAATGCTGGACATAGGCCTCCCCCAAGAATCGCCATAACGACCGGTCCTGCGCTGCCCTCATTCAACGGGTTCCCGCCGCCTTCACCAGGTCGTCGGTCCACCGTGTGAGGGGCCTACCCACGCTGCGCTTTCCGGTACGCGGTCGTCACTCGAGAACTTTTCGGCTCCATCGGCCATCGGTTCTGCGAGCACTGTGCCCCGTCCACTGCTACTTTAGTTAAGCAATTCTTTGGGTTATGTCAGCTAATCTGGTTCGTCTGCGGATCTCTTCATTTCTGATTCGATCTCGTAGGGAAACTCCGAGCATAGCCCTCTCCATTGCCCTTTGGGTGACTTTCAGACTTTTTATGAGCCTTGAGTGAACGTAAAAACTTACATTAAGATATAATAATTATCTTTAAACATAACATGGAAGCTGGAATAGGTATAGTCTATACCTGGAGAGCAGACTGCCTTACAAGCGGTGAAACATGAAAATACTCCTTGGCGGGCGGTAATGTTCCCGTCGTTGTTTCTGACGACCACTTTGCCCATTTCTATCAATTTATGTCGTTGGATTAGATCAACACATACATAAAATCTGACACATCGACGACGGACGCGTAGCTACGAAAGAAGGACGAACATTACTGACCGTCAACTGCCTCCGTGGTCTAATGGTTAAGAGCATTGTGTTCTTGACACGGAGGTCGTGGGTTCGATTCCCACGGGGGACACCTAAGTGATATGTTACTTTGTGCGTTTTTCCCCAGTTGGTTAGGACATTGCAGGCCGAATCACCTGATTGTCTGAAAGAAAGATGATTCCGTGCTTCGGATGGCACATAAAGCCATTAGACCCGGCTACTATCTCTCGTGGTAGTAGTCGTTACATAACCACGTCAGAGGCCGTAAGGCGGTCTGAAAAAACTCTTGACACCAGGGATTGCCCACAAGATAAGAAAAAGAACCGACCGCCTTGGCCAATTTTTGTGTTTCTATGCTTGTAAGGAGGTTATGTATCCATTGGTTACAAATCCATGGTCTACACTTTTTTATCTATGGGAGCTGCCATACCTACACCACCACGCAGGCTCAATACGGGTTGGTAAAGACACGTTTATTTTCGACTTGCTGTCAAAGAATTTTCATGCGTGCCCAAGTGGATTGGCCGACTTCACATCATGGACTTAGAAAGATAAAGGATACCAATCCTCCTTACAAGCATGGAAACACGAAAATTGGCCAAGGCGGTCGGTAATGTTCAACCTTCTTTCGTACGTCGATGTTTAACTTTAGGATCTATCCATTTCTGTCAGAATGAAAATTAAATAAAAACTAGTTTTATTAATTTTCTTCCTTGGATTATAAAGGGACAAACCAACAACGACGAGGAAAACGTACGAAAGAAGAACAGAACATTACCGACCGCCATGGAGTATTTTCATGTTTCCCCGCTTGTAAGGCAGTCTGTACTCCAGGTATAGACAATTCCTATTTCCAGCTTGCTGCTTCATATACACATCGTAACTGGTCTCCTCTTTTCCTTCACCGAAGGTAGTAGGTAAACCGACTCTATGATAATCATAGAAACCAAAGAGATTATACCTAATAGAGTGAGCCATACCAATTGTAAAGTGTCCACTTTTTTTGACGTTTAGGTTTGAGTGTGTGGTGTCAAGTAGTATGGGCAAAAGGCACCAAGTGACATATGGCCTTATGTTTTCAGACACTTTTCACACACACTAGCTCAAAAAAAAGTGGACAGCGGCATAAACAAATATCTATAGTTCCATCTCCGTCTACTATTAAAGGTACGTCATAAGACAAAAGAGACTAACTACAATCGTAAATTTATGCGGACTCTATGGAGATCCTTCCTCTGAGATAGAAACAAAAACCCGTCCATTATCTAAGCCTTATAAAGTCAATGAAAGAGTCATATATCTACATATTGATCAACAAAGACATGTCTATCTTTCATATAATATGTATTTCCACGTATGTAGGTGTACTCCTTTGATATTAATGAATTCGTATCTTTAGCAATCAACTGTCTACATCTGAAAGGCGGTACTTTGACTAATCAATAAAGAGAAGAATATGAATAAATTTCCGGTGCTGAGATACGAAAGCGGATCTCTTTCATACCTTGGGAATAAAAGCACTTAGTCACTTTTATGGATCCTATAATGAATAGATGTTTTATGGGTTTGAATTATTATAAGATTTAATAGGTTTAATTAGTTAGGTACTATACAAGAGTAATAAAACAATGGCGGCAAGGGAATTATTTCTGAATGTCTGCAACATTTTAGCTCTATAATGAAAGTTGTTCAATTTGATGGTAAGGAGGAACCCCGTTAATATATGTAACGCATTAAAATGTTCACCCTGTAGGTGGAAAAGTTTTCCCCTAGACTCTTTTTATGTCCTGCCCCCCTAGACAAAGTGACATTCTATTGGCGTTGACGCTAGTAGAAAATGGCAGAATGTATGGATTTGACATTAGCGATCGACTCATTTTGACGTTTGCTTTCGTCACTGTACGTCAAGTCCATACATTTTTATGTGTTCTACTGTCGTTAACGCTAATCGAAAGATACTTTGTCTAGGGGCCCTGGAGTGCAATTCTCTAAGCGTCACATCGCTGTCAAAAACAATGACGAGCTCACAAATGTAACATCCTTCTTGCGTCCTTCAGATCGTCGAAGTTTTTATATCTGTTTGACACATTACATAACCTTAGCGAATACCGAATTGACAGCTCACCGATGTTTCAACTACGAATTTAAGGTTGTGACGTTGTTTGCGCTTAGAGAATTGCACTCCTGGTTTATATCACAACGTTGACAACCGGAATAATTTTCAGATTATTCCGTACTTAATCTGTACCGAATTAATAAGTAAGCTGTCGTTTTCGTCATATCGTGTCTTTCGATATACCAAGGGTCTTAGAGCCAGCGCGCACTTGCGATTTTAAGTTGGTTGATAGTTTGATCGGTCAGAGGATCAGTATAGTTCGGTCGTACAACTTTTAATCGTCAAGTGCGCACACTGCCATATAACACTATCCTGATCCTCTGACCGATCAAACTATCAACCAACTTAAAATCGCAAGTGCGCGCTGGCTCTTATTGTGTAACTACCCGATTCAATCGGTGTTTAATCGACATCGTGTTTTTAGCAGTTTTTAGCGATTCTCCTTCTTAATATTTAGTTTAATAAATTTCAGACAATGGATGATGATCACAGAAACCAAATATTACCAGGTACGCTTGACGGCGATCCTCACCGGGTGGTGAATGGCAATAGGTTAGGTATACCGTGTAAACTTCTGGGCCAAATCTCAATAGATTTGCCGCCATTTTGTCAGTAGTCAATGCGAGACTTGAAAACCCTACCGATGTCACGCTGCCAGCACGTGAAAGAATGAAAGAGGGAGAATATCAAAAGGTAACTTTCATGTCTAATGACTCGGTTCATTTTTGTTTGCATGCACGCCGTTGTGACGATTAGGAGGTTACTCGCGAATTGTACGATAGGACTGGTGCGAATAACTTTGCATCAAATTGCCGTGCAGAGAGAGTCGCTATTTATTTAAATCTGTTTTCGAAGTGATCCTTCTGTACCGGTAGGTACTAGTATTTATTCTGTTATATTACTAAAAATTGCCTAGTACCGTCGTACGTTACCAATCTTGTAAACGATACACCTAATTGGATGCTTACACAATAGCCTTACAGGTCACCAACGATCTCAAGGAGCCAGAGGTGCCCAACTGGCCCGAGATGGCACAGAAAAGAGATGAACGGCGTCTTTTGTTTTCAGAGACAAAGACCTACTACGAGTCCATGACCCAACGCAGTAACAAAGTAATCACGAAGCAAATCAAAGATAGCCAGCTAATCAAGTCATTTTAAATGCACAGTAAACGTTAACCCATCCACGTAAAGGGTAATTTAGCACTAAAACAGGCGTTTAACTGTAAATCGGATGTAAATTTCTAATCAAAGCTAAGTACATTTCTCAATCTACTTCGTGATTAATTAAAAGGCAATTCAGTATTCCCTAACAAGTTACGTCGATACAAATCATATATTTTATAGCAATGTAGTCCCTAAAAATCCCTTTTGATGATGAGTACCTATGAAAATAAAACCAAATTTAAATGTACAATTTAAAGTCATCGATAAGAATAATTTCTTTCTCGTAATCAATAAGTAAGCTTTCAAATACATATCCAATACATAGATCATTAACAACAAATTCTGTAGTACCTCCTATGATGTCAGAAACGAAAAAAACAAAACTTAAAGATGTTTTCGCCCATCTTCTATAGAAGTCTTTGTGTATGATTTCCTCATCTCTATTATCATCTGTAACGGACCCCTAATATCCTGCATCGTGAAATCATCAACGATACATCTAAAGTACCAGGCTACCAGAACCAACAAGAAACTAAAACTAACCTTTCTCAATAAGATCATTCCATTTCTTCGCCCATCCTCGCAAACTCTTCGCATATGTTTTTTCTATGTCCGCTCTCTCTTGCACTAACGCCTGTAGTTCACTGCACAATCTGTGTCCATCGTCGACTCGTCTCGTCGTCCGTTTGTAGTTACCAGGCTCCCAGAAGGAGTCGGATGTGACGGAGAGCAGCGCCTGCTCGTCGCTGTGGTGCGACATGGCGGTGCGGCAATCACACACCGCCCCTCTGTAACAATAGAGATAAATAACATTATGGACGGGTTGTAAAAACACTGGCTTTTAGCTCTATTCATATTTCGACGAACGGGTGCTGACGGGCGCGGAGGGTGCAATGTTAAATAATACCTATTTCAATACCGATAGAGTTCACAGAGAGAAAGCTCATACGGGCCCCACGGACGTGCGGAGCCTTCTCTATGGACTCTATGTGTATTGAAATAGGTATTATTTTACATTGCACCCTTCGCGCCCGTCCGCACCCGCCCGTCTTAATGTGAATTGAGCCATTTTCGGAAAAGGATGTGTCCGTAACAATTTTCAATCCCGCAAATCCTGTGGGATTCTGCACAGGTAATCCCGCGTCGAGCGGGATTGAAAAATCGTGCGAGATCTCGGTATTTCGGGATCTCGGTATGCCGAGATTGATAGCCCTACTCGTACTGTGATAATGATAAATCAGATAAACATAATCTAAACAGTAACGTACACTGTAATATAACGATGATAATTACAATTACATCACTCGATGATGCCTCGCTCTAACGTCAGTCACGGATTTATGCATTGCTTCATACGATAGGAATCTTCATTGAGCATACACGTTCTAAGATTGTAAATAAATCCACTTCATTTTAGCATAATCCGATTTGATCGCATAGCTTATTTTTAGCGTGAAAAGGTACTAAAATCAAAATTGATGCACAATAGTTCAAATAATAATATACCCTATATCAGTCTCACAATTTTTACGAATCTATAGACACCTACGTTAAAATCCATCAAGCCGTTTAGGCTGTAGGGCGTGTCAAAGAAATAGACATACAAACATACATACATACATACTTACATACATACATACATACATACGCTCGAAAAACATAACCCTCCTTCTGGCGCAGTCGGGTAAAAAGGTGCAATTTCATTTATTGTAAGCATATACAAATGGTCCATAAAAGAGATAAAATTAAATTTTTAGCTTTACTAGGTAAGGACGAAAAGCTTTTTTTTCATGTAGGGCTGGCATGCCGCATACGACAAAGCGAAAAAACTAGATAACGGTCATGCTTGCTTGCTTTTACATACTGAAACAAACAAAAACAGAGGCACGTCTGGATTTTTGTCGTTTTCTCGGAGGTGGCATGGCATGCTAGGCCCCCAAGTCGAGAAAAAATAGGATGAACATATTTTGGAAAGACCTTTAAATATTTCAATGGTCCGATTCGCGCACACCGATTTGTTTCTGAATTATATAGTACGTCGATGTTTACATGCCATGTATTTTGATACCTATTCAATTGCCAACCGTTCCTTTCAAATTGGATAAAACCCTAAACCACATGCTTGTGTATTAATTAATTGATCCTTCGTTCTAAGAATTTCAATCATGTAATGTTAGCCAAATGTCAAGTTCAAAGTCGCACTGACATTGATCTTGTACGCGAGTGGGATGGAAAAATTCATTCAATAGCATTACGAAGCAACGTTAACGACCAGCGGATACCGGTTTAGAAACATAATTGCTTAGGTATCTGCATTTTCTTAACGTATAACTATAATTGTTGTCTAGGTAGATAGAGTATAGCTTCTTTGACTAATTATTATAAGGACTAGCCTTGCGGTAGCATTTCCCCTCTGCCACGGCATAACCACAATTGATCTTGTGCATTTACATTCAATTTTAAAACTTTATCACTAAATGAGACAGCCTATAATTGCGAAATAATAACTTCGAACTTAGAACGTTTGGGGTTCACACGAGACTACTTTTCATGATTTTTAACATTCAAAATTAGAATCTAAAGTTATGGGGAATAAAATCCAAAGTTGCGGATTTTATGTTACCTCGCCCCCCGCAAAAAGTGTCAGAAATGTTTGTTAGTAGAATTACACGCGTAACCAGTCCACATATAAATAGTCAAAGTATAGCTTGTAACTTGTTCACAGTCGCACAGAAAGCTGCTGTCATATAATATTGTTTCATTATTGACAGGTCGGACTGCCGAACCAAATCCCGGACCTTTGGCTTTACAGCTTTACCCAAATGGCATCTAAAATTTGGAATGACTTGCCACCCGCGATCCGCGGTTCACTTGATCTGACACTTGCAACTTTTAGAAAGAAATGTCAAAACTGGCTAATCTTGAAGCAATCCCAACTAGCGGTGGGTGCAGGATATCCCCTATTATAAATAAGAATTAGATTTTTATTTGAACTGTTTTTTTTGTTGTGTTTCTTGTTTTTTAATATTTTTTTAGTTTTTTTCTTGCCTATTTACCTATATTTATTGTTACTGGTTAATAAGACTTTTAAAGAGATCTACATCTCAATTCAATTCAATTTTTAGTTTAGTGGCATCCGATGTGTTATCACAATTCAGCCAATGTCTCGTTATGTGGAGAGTATACGAAGGAAAATGATCAGTAGTATTAATTAAGTCTAGCGTGGCAGTTTTGCCAATGTAAGTAGTTTATAATCTCAAGTGATTGTTTTAAGGTTAAAGCACAAAAGAGTTCACAAAATGGTGAAGCCACGTGCAAGCCCAACGCGCCGATACGCACGCGCGTCCGTACTCCGCCAGACTTGCAGCGCGACTCCGATCTAAATCTCTTGTTTTATGTTAAAGTTCGGCTGTGACAATAATAACAGTGGTTGTTGGTCTGACCAACTACCGTATACTGATGTCACAGACCATTTTGTCTTAAATATGTGTTTTATATGTATTTGTAAGTACTAACCGTGTACTATGTTGTTTTTGTAATGTGTTTATTTTTTAAGTAAGAATACAATTACTAATAACGAGCAACATTATTTTGTTTAGTATATCTGTAATCGCGTTCTAGAATACAGCTCTAAGTATTTCCATACAATTTTCAGAATAGGGGCACAGATTACTTAAAAGTTACTACGTATTGGCATGGGAGCAAAAAATCGATCTAGATAGGTCTCATTTCTGAAAAACTCGTTTGCAGCGATCTCGATCGACCAGGTACCTAATGAATAGAGATCGGAGAATCGGATTAAAAAGTCGCCTCCATACTATGGATCCGAGTAGTTATGCATTCCCGAACTTCCTGACACCCCGGAATTTATTTTACCCAAAAACAAATTTTTTTCTTTTTTAAATCAAATAGTTTTAAGAAGTCGCTTCAACACTATGCATCCGATTAGTTATGCATTACCGGATTTCCTGGCATACGGAATTTCATTAAAAAGGAAAATTTTTAGAAGCCGCTTCCATAATTTCTACTAATGAATGATATAGCGAACATCCATAGGGTGAGAAATTAATGAATATGAATGAATAGAGTCTTATAATTGCAACTATCTGATAATTGCAACTATGGAGCAATCACGATTCAGGTCTTCTCTTTATACCAACACCTGCCTTCTAGATGACTAGACATGTGTCTATTGAGAGAAGAACAAAATCGTCATTCTTATAAATGCAATTGCTCTATAGCAACAAGACTCCATCTAATAATAATTATAATTCAAAAACAATTACCTAAAATACTGAAGAACGTGATGCACTTTTCCTTTACAACGCCCTCGGCACTTCCTCCTCACTTTCGTCATCACAGAATTAACGAACGTAATCCAATAGAACTCAATAGAACAGCGTAACTAGGAGCACGACACTAATTCACCATGTAGGCAAGGCACAGATTACTTCAGATTACTACAGTCTCGACTCCCACGGCTGTGTGATAACGGAGACAAGCAAACAACGCGATTAAGCACTGATCGAGCTGCGGATTTTTTATGAGCCTTTTTTCTAGGACGAATTTTTGAAGGCTGGTTTAGTTGGTAATTAAATTAAAAGATATTTTAGTGGAGGAAGTTCGTTTGTAGCATTCTAATGGAATTTAAAGAGTATTTCCCACGGCCAATGAGAAGTAATCTTGGTTTCAAAGTTAATAAGAATACGACATATTTCAGTTTCAACAGGTGGTCGAGTATATCAAAGTGCACAACTTTTACAATTCTTTGATTAACAATAAAGTTGTTTCATTACAATATTGGAAGATACTAGAATGTCATTGAAAGATACCAAAATTATGGTCATAAAACCAATCTCGGTTTCAAAGTTCGTATAATATGAATAAAGTGATACTTTGTTAGTACGACATATTCAACAGGTGGTCGATAATATAAAAGTGCACAATTTTTTGATCAACCATAAAGTTATTTCATCTCATTATTGGACGATACCAAAGTTATGGTCATAAAACGAAGTTATATAGGACCATTGGAAAGGACAACGTTGAAAACGAAAATTTCATCTTTATAAATAACAGTAGGCCATCATAGTAAAATATCGATATTAGGAAATAAAATGGGTGAAGTAGTAAGCATTAATCAATGAAGGAAAAACCACAACAGACTAAAAAAACACACTAAACGATTCCCGCTACCGATTAGAATCCTAACGAAACTTCGAGAGTAACAAAAAATAATAGCAATTAAAAAAAAACAACACTGAAACTGTTTTATCAACACTAGCACATTCCTTTAAACGTGAAAAAAAAAACAGTTATGTTTACTACCAAATAGTAATAGCTAATAATCAAACTGTTATTCTATACTATCACATTTTCACACTTATCTTGCTTGCAACCTGATCAGAACACAGACACCGAATGATATCTCACTGTCTACAGACGACAATACCTAGACCACAAAGTTAATAAACAAACCAATTTATAACTAAATTTCAACTTTAAGTCCAGGCATTAACGAAAATTCAGCAATCATCGAACCGAAAATGAACTTTTGTCATGGAAACAAAACGGCCTTGTAAAAGAGACTGAATCATACAAGTTAACATATATTTGTAGTTTCGCACGGACTCTATTGTATTACCTAATTGTGAATTTGCAACACGAGCACAATCGTTATGTACACAATTAAGAGCTTTGTTTCCTAAGAAATTAAGTCTTTTGTTTATATTTTATTGGCCAGTTATGTGTGAACGCTCATATTGACTTTTCCTACTGGTCATGGTAAAACAGTTACTTAATAAAAAGACGATACTATGCAAAGCCAAGTGAATCTGCCACACTACCTACTGCTTATAATTTCATCTAAGCCACGGTTTATACAGAAGAGACGTGTGGTGGTGGCGGATAATCTAAGTAACACAATTTAAATCTTATAGTACGTAGCATAGCGTCGTTTTTGTCGTAAAGGAAAATCGCGCCCGCGCCTCCAGGTGACGTCGCGCTATGCTACGTACTATAAAGGTTTATAATTGTGTTACTTAGATTATCCGCCACCACCACACGTCTCTTCTATATAAACCATGGCTTAAAGTAATCAAACAGGCGTGGATTAGAAACTGTAAAATAAAATCCAGTAATAAACCAATCAACAAAATCCAACAAAGTCATAAATCTTTTCCTTTAGTCAAAATAGTTCAACGCGCACTGGATTTGATCAATAGTACAAATTAAACTTATAGAAGTTTCACTAAGTTAAGTTAGTACTTAATAACTTATGTACGTAATACGGTCTGCTCTCAAACGGTAAAGGAAAAGATAGTGAGCAAACCTGCATACGCTGAAGAAGAAATTCTGATGCGTATATGAAGTCTACCAATCCGTATTGGGCACGCGTGGTGAAGTAGCGTCCACATCCTTCCTTGAGGGTAGACCTGTGCCCTACAGTGGGACGTATATGTACTGATGATGAAATTAAACTTCCATTAAAGCCTAGTTATAGAAACAATAAAAAAGTTTATTATAGTTATTTGCATCCTCATTCTTATAAGCTGTATAGAGGTGACATATAAGACCTTGATGGTACCCAATTCTCTTCAAATAAATATAATTTCATTCCATCACTCACAAGGTCACCGTGTCAATCGTACAATCAGATACAAAGGTAACACTTTTCCGCCTTACAAATGTCTTATATAAGGCGTTCCATTATCCAGATCGTTGCGTTGTACTGTACGTAAGTTTGTTTATTTGTTCAGCTGACTCGACAATAGACATCGAGTCAGTACCGAGTAACGACTTTAACGACTGTACCATGTGTTTCTTGTGTTAAATTTTGTTTCCCACGTGTTGTTGCTGTAGAGTGTAGAGTCACAGGAATTCCAAGTAGATAACTACAGTAGAAGTTTTAAAGTTAAATGCCTTCTTTCGAGGCCATGTGTGGAATGAATTTGACTAGGCCGTCGTACCCGATCGTGCTAATTTATAACATTGAAGTTCAATCCTTATTCTGTAATTTTGTGGTCAAAAATACAGAACTGTTTTGTCACAGATAAAACTTGATCAGATGAAAGCCTTCCAAGGCGGTTCCCTACCTACCTGAACAGACCTCTTATACAGCTTAACGAAACGTGAAAAAAAGAAACAAAAGTGGAATCTACAAATAACATACAGGCTCCAACTTAATATACTGTCAGTTTTTTGGGACGATGGAACTTTCTCTATGGGACCAATGTCGAAATCGAAAAAAAAATCAGCTGTCCCATACAATTGGGTCGAGTAAGATTTCAGTTTACTATGGAACAGCTGATTTTTTTTCGCGATTTTGATGTCGTTCCTATGGAGAAAGTTGTTCAGTTTGATGGTCTGATCATCCCTTTAAAAAAGTGTCAGCATATTAAGTTGGACCCTGTATATTAATTCTGCTACTTCATATAAAACATAATATAACATAGTTGCAATACAAATACACACTACAACAGAACATTAACGATTGCATAGTTTGTAAAGCATAGTGACGTGTCAAGATGAATGCATCTGTAGATAACTAAAATCCATTATACAATACAGTGAGAAGTCTACACTCGAGTTCAAGCAAGTCAATAACTTGCCCTCATGACTTGCGGTTGAGACTTTACCACAAACCTTGCCACGGCTTTCTTCTATATAATGTTCAAGTTAAGCGCCCTTGACTCTGATATTCCAAGTGTTTTTGCCACTGAATAGTTAGGTAGGTATAGGTATATGCTCACGACTATATTCCCCGAGGGGGTAGTCAGAGATATTTTGAAACCTCATAACATCTACGTTTCACCAATAGTACCGAGACTCTTTCCAGTGTGACGGGGGGTGAGCCCGTCGCCACTTTTAATGGAAAGTGGGTACAATACATGCCTCGAAATTTTAGCATGCAGGTTTCCTCACGATGTTTTCCTTCACTTCAAATAAATTCCGAAAAACTCATTGGTACGAGTCGGCCTGGACGGGGATCGAACAATCGCCTACTGCACGGCACGTAAGGTTACTCGCCACTGGACCACCACGGCAATTATTATGTCTTCTATCCGTAAAAAATATAAAATGAAGACCAAAAAAAACTTGAAAAACCGAATTGTAAGCGAGTGTATCAAAATTCTCATCAACGCATTACAAAAGAGGTGCGTTCCAAAACCGCCAACACGAAGGGTTTGGGTTCAATAGCCAAACTAGAGATCGGAACGGTTCCGGCGATTTGAGCGCACCAACACGATTTCCCCGCGGTATATAAATACACGGCGCACGGTGGGCTGAAAATCGACTTTCATAGACATAGGGATAAAAAAAAATATGTGTCGTTTTTTTCATGGATATGGGTTTGGTTTATCATTTCTATGCTCAAATATTCACAAAAGGTTGATTTAGCATATAAATGGATGACTTATAATTTTTTTACGAAAAATTTGTATGGAGTTCGTGTGAAAAATCCGATTATCTTTGGAACAGCAAGTTAAACCGTAATATCCTTACAGGGGGTTTTAGAACTTATTATTTATGATTTATTGACATACCGCGTATGACATTTACTGCTGCAGAAATTAAGTAAAAAAATAAAGAAATATTTTATTTTTTATAATTCTATAACGACTCATTTTAAAGCATCTTTTCAAAAACCAAGTATTAATTAGCTAATAAACCTAAATAAGTGATATTTAATTATTATTATTTAGTACCATGACCATCATGCGACAACACAAAACAATAACTATTGATTGTGATTAGGAGTTCTAGATGAAGATTTTCAAGAACTTCAGCCAATGCATCTTTAATGAGCGTAGTTAGCAAAGGGAAATCTCTAATGAGGATAGATTAACAAAAAGTAAATTTGCTAATCACTATAGTTTTAATGATCAGTGGAAAGCAATAAATAAGCTAAATTTGACTTTAATAATTTAGTGTATTCCAAACTTTTGAACTACATACGTATTCTGTGACCGTAAAATATTATTATAATGGAAAGTCTAACCACCAACTTAGACTTGTTTGTTTTTCTAAGAAGTGGGAGTACTTCATTTGATCATGAAGTATTGTTCAGTGCAGTGGTAGCTCGTCTAGGTGATCGCTTCTCTGACGAAGACCGTGTAACACTCAAGGAATTTTGTCGAAGATTTACAAGAGCTGCTTCACAGAGGTGGCAGAAATCTCACCGTATCCTTGATACATTCAGAAAGCAGTACGAAAATTGGCTTCAGGCTAATGTCGATTGGCCAAGTTGTGTGCCAACCGGTTTTGTCATCCAAGAATCAAATGATGAGAGACCTAGCGCACATTTAATCTCTCCAGAACCGTCAACATCGTCGTCTATTGGTACTATGACAAAAAGACCTCGAAAGTCATTCGAAGATCTGGGAAGCAAACAGAAGAAGAGAAGGTCTGAAGATCATAAATGCGAAGATCCAAACGAATTGGCCAGTTCAGCTGCATTACATTTAGAAGAAGATGGTCGTGAGGATACCGCATTTGTTATCAAATATATGCTGAAAAATCCAGAAGCAGCTGCAAAAATTAGAGAAATGCTTAAGAAACCAGTTCAAACTTGTTTATTTACACCAGAAAAATCACTAGGGTTGCTCCTTTCATTGAAACTCTCTAAGTGGCAATACATCACGTTGCGAGAGACGGCCATTCGGGAAGGTGCTAAGGATATTTACCCGTCTTACTACAAAGTGCAACAAGCTAAACTACAATGCTATCCTCCGAAACAATCAGTCACTGTAATTGATTCTTCAGCTAGGATTACACTTCAAGCATTACTTGATATCACGGTGAAGAGGATCATTGAAAGTCTTTCTGAAAATGTGCAAAATAAGGATTTGAAGCTAGTATCTAAGTGGGGATTTGATGGTGCTTCCAACCAAAGCCGATACAAACAGAAAATGGAGGGGCAACAAGATGATTCCAGTATATTTATGACCTCGTTAGTGCCACTCAAGCTGACTGCTGGAGATGATACTTTATGGACGAATCCAAAGCCATGCTCAGCCTTATATTGTCGTCCAGTGCAGTTCACTTTTATAAAGGAGAGCGAAGAAGTGGTCATCAGTCACAAAAGGCAAATGGATAATGAAATTAAGGATCTTATCCCTACTGAGTGCGGTAGTAATAAGGTGAGTCATCAACTTATGATGACAATGATCGATGCTAAAATTTGTACATATCTTTCTGAAGCTAGATCAAACGCATCGTGCTACCTGTGCTTAGCCAAACCTACAGAAATGAACCGTTTAGATGTTGTAACATCAAAGACTGTGTCAACTGGCGTATATGAATTTGGCTTGTCATCACTGCACGCTCGTATAAATTCTATGGAATGTCTTTTGCATATTTCATACCGACTCGACTTCAAAAAGTGGGCTGCAAGAGGCAATGAGTACAAGGCATTGTTAGAGGCAAGAAAAAAAAGTATCCAGGATAAATTTAAAGACGAGCTCAATCTTTTGATTGACATCGTAAAACAAGGCTCAGGAACCACTAATGACGGGAATACGGCAAGAAGGTTTTTCGAGTTTCCTGATAAAACTGCATCCATTACTGGATTGGATGAAGAGCTTGTTCGAAGATTTGCCGTGATTCTGCAAGCAATAACGTCTGGGGAGCAAATCGATGTCATCAAATTTAAAGATTATGCCCGCAAAACAGCAGAAAAGTACGTGGAGCTATACGACTGGTACCACATGTCTTCAACCGTCCATAAGCTTTTGATACACGGTGCAGACATAATCGCCAATAACGATATTGTGCCAATCGGAAGCCTTTCAGAAGAAGCCTCGGAGGCACGCAATAAAGATTTTAGAAGGTTCCGGGAACATCATTCGCGGAAAAAAAGCAGGCAAGCTTCCAATGAGGATATCCTCAATATGCTTGTTCTTTCGTCTGATCCTTTGATTAGTGCACGAAGACCTAAGTTAGATACTAAGAAAAGCCAGGATCTCTTTGCTGAAACTAAAGAACTAATCAAGTGCCAGGAAACTCAGTTCGAGTTTTTGGATGTATCTAATTTGGATCCTGATTCCGAATTGGAATCCGACGATAGTGATGTTGAATATTAATAATTATGTTTTATATTTTTTTTGTAAATAAGTTATTAAGTTATTTTTAATATTATTTAAGCTTTTTTATTATTATTTAAGTTTTTTAAGAATTACGCAAATACTAATATTTAATATATTTTAATACAAATATCAAAAGATTTTTTTTTTATTTTGGTTTGGTGCATTAAAACGAGTCGTAAAAGAATTTAAAAATACAATATTTAATACTTTTATTAATCACTGTAAGTGATTAGCAAATTTACTTTTTGTTAATTACCCTCATTAGAGATTTCCCTTTGCTAACTACGCTCATTTAAGATGCATTGGCTGAAGTTCTTGAAAATCTTCATCTAGAACTCCTAATCACAATCAATAGTTATTGTTTTGTGTTGTGTTGTCGCATGATAGTCATGGACTCATGGTACTAAATAATAATAATAATTAAATATCACTTATTTAGGTTTATTAGCTAGTTAATACTTGGTATTTTGACTAGACGCTTTAAAAAGATTCGTGAAAGAATTTAAAAAAATTATTATATTTCTTTATTTTTTTACTTAGTTTCTGCAGCAGTAACCGTCATACGCGGTATGTCAATAAATCATAAATAATAAGTTCTAAAACCCCCTGTAAGGATATTACGGTTTAACTTGCTGTTCCAAAGATAATCGGATTTTTCACACGAACTCCATACAAATTTTTCGTAAAAAAATTATAAGTCATCCATTTATATGCTAAATCAACCTTTTGTGAATATTTGAGCATAGAAATGATAAACCAAACCCATATCCATGAAAAAAACGACACATATTTTTTTTTATCCCTATGTCTATGAAAGTCGATTTTCAGCCCACCGTGCGGCGGGCCTATACACACTATCCGGCCAATTAAGGATGCAGTACACAAATGTGAAGGTTTTATGTCGAAAATGTCAGCTCTGTGACGATTATCATTAGTTGGATTGGATTTATTGAATAGTGATTTATGGTTATTCGTATGTATGTGCGAGCAAATCATATACATATAGGTACAGGTCAAAACCTTCATTGACGAGACATTCGTTCCTGGAGCTCGACGAAGTTAAAACATCGAAGTGTTATTCTTTTCCAATTTCAGTTCTAATCACATTGCAATCCAATTACTATTCAACTGTGCTGAATTCCGCATCGCGCTAAACTCTATATAACTGACGGCTTTTAACGACGTCTAAGCGATCTGTCAAAACGGCTCTAACGGCTGTCAAGAGCAGTACCGTGATTAGCGCAATACCAAATGTGTCAAAAGTTATGGTTCGCATGTAGTCCAATAACGGTTCAATCACCGAATATTTACCGCGATTGCAGCCCATAACTTGTCGGACTTAGAAAACAACTGCATTCATTGACCTTTCTAATAGTTGTAGTTGTAGAAATTATAGTCAAAATGAGTGCAACAGAAAGATGAATTATTGATGATAAATCAATTTCCGCAATCAAAATCCAGATGCCTTAAAGATGGCTAAATAGAGAACAGATTTTAAAAGGCGTTAAACTCAACACCACTGAGACTAAACTCAACACTTTGTAATAAATAAGCCATCAAGCTTCACTCCGAACTAATTACGTAGGTAACCTCAATTTGTCAGACCGACCGGTGCGCCTGCGATGTAATGTAACGCTTTCCATTACCCTTAGTGAAGTATTAGCACCAACAGCTCACTTCCCGTGAATCCATTATGAAATCACCGCTGCAAACGGTTAATTAAATTTCCAGACATATTTTGGTAATCCAGGATATTAATTAATCACTTGTCGTTGTTATAAGCGGAAAATTGGACCTCATAATTACAAAGACTGATTTGCAGCTCGCAACTTATTCAATAAACGAAGAATAGCGGATGGGTCTAATTGTTCGGACCGAGCCACCGGCATAGAGTTAGAGTACCATTTATAAATAATAAAAACCGGTCAAGTCCGAGTCGGCCTACTCGCGCACTGAGGGTTCCGTACCACACCACCACACAATTTATTAACTAACAAAAAAGTGTTGTGTTCTCCGGGACCTTTAGTGCGAAACCGACTCACACTTGGCCCGTTTTTATTGTTTGTTGTTATACTGTAGAGTTTGCTCTATAGCCACACCAAGTTTGATGCTTGTACGTTTACCGTTTTTACGATAGAGTGAGAAGAAAAAACGTTGATAAAAACTAATCTCTTGTATGAGGACACCCCTCAATGGTGGTGTGGTACGGAATCCTCGGTGCGCGAGTAGCTCGACTCGCACTTGACCGGTTTTATTTTAATTAACTAATAGTTTTCGGAAAAAATCCTTATAGTATTAGATTAGAATCAACCCTTTACACTGGATTTAGTCGGTAGGTACTACTGGTGAAACGTGTATGTTCTGAGGTTTCAGAATACCTCTGACGTGACGTGACCCCCTCGGGGAATATAGTCGTGAGCATATGCTATGCTAGAATCAGCTCTTAACATACTTCGATAACGAAAACCCAAAAAAAGAAATTCACAGTCCCAATCTGTCTAAAATCTAAAATGTTTAGGCTGATATTTCTACATGGAGTTTATAAGAGTGAAAATGATACCGAACCTCTGTAGGTTCACCAATAAACAGAGACTTAATACAAACAACAGCACAGCAGCCATCTATCTAACATGTTCTAGCCAGTCTGTGCTGATCGGAATGCGGTCCCGACCTGCCTCAAGGAGCCCAAACGGGATACAAGTGTAACTCGATCCTGCGATTTATGGACCTAGCTTGTACAGGGTGTTTTGTTGAAAGATCCAAATTTGTTCATGCTATTCCAAAACTTTAAAAATGCTCAAAACGAACGACGATGCAGTCTTGGTATAGTTGTAGGACTAATCTCCTTGAAATAAAAGGGAATAAGGTTGCACATTTTTAGGCATGTATGTATGAAAACAATATTATGAACGTTTTTCCTGTGGTTTTCTATGCCCTAGAAAATCAATAGAATCTAGGGGACTGCTAGATGACGCTACGGTCGTCGCGAGTAAAGGTCAAAAATATAAAAATGTCATGTCTTTCTTTAAAATAATAATGATGATGGAAAACATGATATAAAATTTGTTAACGCAGCTTTTAATGGAATATTTCATAATTTGATCGACAAATTTGAACTGTTTACGTCTGAGAAGGCTGTATGCGCTCGATCGCTTCGCCTTTATGAAAAAAAGACAAGCGCAGACTTGACATGATCTGGCTCACTTGTTTATGAAGCGATGAACATGTCATTAGTTGATTTTAGAAAGTAAGTAGATCTAAAAAATAAAATAAAAACGATTATACAAATATCTTAAAAATTGCATTTCTAACCTCATTAAAATTATAACTACTTACGTAGTATTTTAATTTAATCATTCGCATTTTATGTCGCAATAGTTTTATTATCCAAAACTAGATTCCAAACTAATTAACAAACCTAATGATCATTCGTTATCTTTTAACTTCTTTTATTGAACGAAAAATAAAAATATCGGTACATCTTTTAAGACTTTACCTTTAGTAGATTTAAACCCATCATCCTGTATCGTTTATATTGCGGCTGGATTTATGTCCATGGGACCTGTTTCTTAATCGGCGTTTTTGATGTAAAAACGGTCCTTTGAGATCCATTTAGCTTCGGAGAGGCTGTTACGACTCTCGGATATAAACTGCTTTTTTGGGTTAATAAATTGTTTCTTTTCTATTTCTATTAATTTATCTGGAGCGTCGATACTAAATTTTATCATAGTGCATAGGATCAATGATCAACATAGGTCGCGTCATTTTTTTAAACATAGATCATTATTAGTCATTTAGTCACGTTCAACATTTAGTCACGTTCTGTATTTCATAGGGAGCCGTGTGGTTCCGGCCTTGAATGGACCACTCCACGGCGTGTCGTATGAGGCGACTAATGGATAAGGTTTTTTATGCAGTGTTTGCGGGCCCATAAGGGCCTGGCGTGCAGGAGGCGATGGTTCGATCCCCGTCCAGGCAGACTCGTACCAATGAGTTTTTCGGAATTTATGTACGATTTGTAACACCACTGGCTTTACGGTGAAGGAAAACATAGTGAGGAAACCTGTATTCTTCAATTTCGAGGCATGTATTGTACCCACTGTCCATTTAATGTGGCGACGGGCTCACTCCCCGTCACAATGGACTGAGTTTCGGTATTACTAGTGGAATGTGGATGTTCTGAGTTTTCAGAATATCTCTGACTACCCCCTCGGGGAATATAGTCGTGAGCATATGCATGCTTTATGGGCAAAAGGCAAGCCACCTATCACCACTTGACACGTCATTTTAAACTGAAACCTTCAATATGGTAAAAGATGACATTGTTAGAACTGCACGTTACAGAAAATAGTTGGTAGTTGTACCAAAGCTTCTAGCACCCTAATAAGGATTAGAGTGTTGAGTTTATGTATGTTATATCAGTACTCATAATAACCGCATCACATTTATTTAAAGCTTCCGGTGCATTTAGATCTAATTCCAAATCGCCCGACACGTCAATACAACTGAATCCCAAATAGACTGAATCCGAAATTGACTGATTCCCAAATTTTGACTGAATCCCACATAGACTGATTCCCAAATTGCAAGTCGACCTAAGTTTTAAGCTTTTTATAATTAGCTAAACATGAGTTATTTTACCTTTAGGTAATAATTCCTTCCTGGTATACTGGGTGGAACGTAACGAGGGTCTTTCCTTTTACGAGGTCCAAAATATGCTATCGTTTTTCGATCCATGTTCCTTAGGGAAAGTTGTTTAGTTTCATTGTCTGAATACACCCTTGAAAGGAAAGTCCCTCGTTACGTTCCACAGAGTATAAAAGTGAATGCAATACCTATTAGAGCAGTAAATCAAAGGAAATAAATAATAAAGCTAGTATTTAATATATCAGCATAGATTGCACAACGTAGGTATAACGTTTCACAACAAGCATTTGTTTTTAATTATAAGGTGAAACGATACTTTCATTCATCCGATTCCGTTCATACTGTGGGAAGCTGGCTATTAAAATATTTTGTACATGTCCGTCCGTGGGTCTGTCTGTGGGCTTGGAAAAATGTTCATAATAATAACTAGGGTAATACTATTCTTGAAATCTATGATCTTTTATAATTTATACATATTTTATATACAGGGTCCTTCTTAATCTGCTGACTTTTTTAAGGGGTTGATCAGAACATAAAACTGAACAACTTTCTCTATGGCACCAATATCGAAATCGCAAAATAACGATCAGCTGTTCCATACAAAACTGCAAACCTACTTGAGCCAAATTTATGGGACAGCTAATTTTTTTTTCGCGATTTCGATGTTGATCCTATATAGAAAGTTGTTCAGTTTGATGGTCTGATCATCCCCTTAAAAATGTGTCAGCATATTAAGAAGGTCCCTGGATTCAGAGTGTAAGGAAAAGTATCATTAACCTTTAAACCACATACTCTACCCATCCAACCGAACAACTTGGGACCAAACCTGTAAGCGCAAAAAAATCTGCTGTTCCTTACTAAACTGCAATGCCTAATCGACTAAAATGTATGAGACAGCAGATTTTTGTTTTGTTCTGACAGGTTTGCTCCCATAGTAAATGTTGTTCAGTTAGATGGGTAGAGGTTTAAAGGTTAACGATGATGATGATGACGATAAAGTGTAAACAATTGTATTTACTTCAAAGGTTGATTGTAGGTACTCCTGATACAGAACCACCTTCACTTTCGAGGCATGTATTGTCCACTGTCCATTATAAGTGGCGACGGGCTCACCCCTATTCGGAGGTTTCAGAATATCTCTGACTACCCTCGGGGAATATAGTCGTGAGCATATGCTATGCTAGAATCAGCTCTTAACATACATCGATATCGACAAACCAAAAAAAAAATCACAGTTCCAATCTGTCTAAAATCTAAAATGTTTAGTTCTACACAGAGTTTATAAGAGTGAATTCAGACAGAAGATCGGTGTCAGTCAATAAAATCGAGTCTAGTCACATGTTGCGCGGAACGTGCACTATAAATAAATAAAAGTATATAGTTAGTAACGGGACATTATCTCGAGACGTAGACGTCAACGTATTGTTTTGACGCGTGCGCACTCTTCTGCTACGCCTATTGTTTGTGCTGCCATTATGTGTGGTGTAGGTCAAGAGATGTAGCGGTGCTGTAAACATGTTACGTAATAAAAAGAACATGTTTCATGTTCAACTTTCTTAGTCAGAAACTATTTAGTGTCGCATTTTCGTTTCATAGAGTTTCAAATCACAACGGTGCTAAAGAAGTTTTCTTTTCAAAAGTTTGAGATTTTAATTTGGGCCTTTTTCACTGCTTCTGGATATGTTCTCGTTAGCTTATTTGACAGATAAATTGACATATCTTTCATACGAAATATGTAAAATGGTCCGTCAAATAAGCTAACAATGACATATCCAGAAGTGATGAAACAGGCCCTTAATTTCTCATATGGTTTTTGCTACAGATCTATTCAATAACAACATCTTTTTGCGTCGGGGGTTAAGAATTAAACAATCAAAATTTTATTGTGTCCGGAATTAAGCTATGCGAAGAGTTAATCATTGTCAGTTTGTAACTATTCAGAACGAAGTATTATTAATTTAAAATCTAATCTGTTGAGACGCAGATATGATGCAGCAGATTGTGCAGACACTAAAAACTTTTGGATCTGATATATCTATTTTGTGATTATCACTCGCGACAACCGACAGCATCTGGTCAAGATAACCTTGAAAAAAAAACGGGATATAAAAATCGAATCATTGATATTAAGAACTGTAGTTCAATAACAATAAATCGAATTGATCATACATATACATAAGTGCCAAACTCATTGACCACGATTTGACTGACACATAACTTGAATCACTTATGTTGTTAACGCGCTAAGCTTGCGACTTGTACCACGTTTAAATTAACAAGGCCCTTCATACATACCGCTAAAAGAATTGCCCGTCGCTAACAAGATTATGCCTTTCGAAGGCTTTCGGTCCCAAGAAAGACCATTAACACATTTCTGTTAAACATTATAACTTTCTTTTTAGATTTTTGTTTAGCTTAGCTTATAAAAGTGTCAATAGAAAGGTTTTAGTACACTTGTGTATAAACTTATTTATTTATGGATGTATCCCAAAAATTAGTTCCGTACGGTTGATTAACATTCTGAATGCGATTTCCTCATACGATAACATATAATGAGTACAGGGTCCTTCTTAATATGCTGACAGTTTTTTAAGAGGATGATCAGACCGTCAAACTGAACAACTTTCTCTATGGGACAAACATCGAAATCTAGAAAAAATTATCTTCTTCCCCATAAATTTGGGTCGAGTAGGATTGCAGTTTAGTATCAAACAGCAGATTTTTTTTCGCGATTTTGATGTTGGTCCCGTAGAGAAAGTTGATCAGTTTGACGGTCTGATCATCCTTTTCAAAAAGTATCAGCATACATATTAAGAAGGACCCTGTATATTGACGTTGAAAACTGATGAAAGAATAAGAAACGCGAGTGAAAGATACATACAATGCTTTTTACGTTATAATAACTAATTTCGTTGATCCTTCCTATTTATTTTTACAATTACATGTTTGCTCCCATAGTAAAAGTTGTTCAGTTTAATGGTATGTACCACCCCTAAAAATGTGTAGGCTCATTTAATTGTCACCCTGTAGATTTAAAAGCAAAATACGGTTTTTGAAGATAGCTTTTATTTTAGATCCCTTTAAGAAAACAATAATGATGAATCAGCTACTAACAGGCCAAGTTACCATGGCGCGCGGTCGATATGACGTCGCATACCAGCCGCGGGACAAGATAAATTAACAGGTAATTTCAAGTATTACTACCATTATTAAAGCGTCACAATTTACACACTTAATAAAAGAAACAATTAAAAACCTTTAGTTACTGTCAACTGAAGAATTGTTCAAAAAGAACACAATTATGTTAAACACAACCAGGTTATTTGTTGAATTCTCCACGGACATTGTCCAATTAGTCATTGTTTTGTTTCACGGATCGCCGCAGGGACATTAGGCTTCTGTGTCAAGGGTCTGCTTTTTATATTCATTGTTTGTAGGAAATCATCATCGCCATCGTCTTTAAATTGACTAGCTTAAGAGGTTACTGAAGGTATCTGTCTCCATAAAAAAAACGAAAGTAAACGTTTTTACCCACAAACGAAGATATCTATGGTTTTGGTCTCTATTGATTCGGCGCACTAATTACTAGGTTTATACAACGTGTTAATGAATAAACTCGAAACTCGAAAGTAGTTTATAAAATCGTGAACAGAATCGAATTATCATGGTTGCAACATAGGTATTTTTTTTCTTCAAAATTTACTGAATTCGATCTCAACCGTGCAGTGCACGGGCACACTCACCCTACTTACTACCAAAACAAGATTCTTAAAATGTATCCATGAGCACGTTAGCGCTTTCATTCATTGCTCAGATGATAACAAATCATTTTTGCCTGAAAACTTAAAAAGCGGATATCTTTAAATTTTAACTATCAAACTAATGAAATCAATGTTTCAGTTATTGTTTTATAACAAAATACTACTTTGTTTTGGTAGTAAGTAGGGTGAGTGCACTGCACGGTTGAGATCGAGAACAGTAAATTTTAAATTTTACAAACAAATTACTAAATACTTTGAAAAAAAATATACCTATATTGAAACCATGATAATTCGATTCTGTTCTCGATTCTAAACAAAATACTTTCTAGTTTCGCGTTTATTCATTAACACGTTGTATAAACCTAGTAATTAGTGCGTTGAATCAATAGAGACCAATATCATTTATAAATCAGTTAGGGTGTATGAGGTTTTGCGCTTATTCATTAACTCGTTGTATGTTAATTTAAAGTCACTTAACTTTTGTAAAATAAATGATTTTATGCGAAAATTTTAATGTTCATATTTTCGAATCGGTCAATGAAATACGAAAAAATAAAAAGTTACAACCCTGGTTATTTATCATACTAATAACATAATTAAAAGTTAATAATATACATTAAGGTTTAAGAGTAAAATAAAAACGTGTTCGTTTTATAAGGAGCTTGCTGACTTCACAATCATCTTAAAGACAGTATTTTTTTACATTGGAATACTTCCTTAAATGAATTGGCAAAGACGCATTTTAAAATTGACTTCGAGATTCTAATCACAGTTTTTCGGTGGTATTACTTTTTGTGATAGAGATATCAATGGTGTTACTGCTAGTCCAAGTGTTACTGTAATGGTAACAGTGTTGTGACTTGTGCTATTGTCAGTTAACAATAGGCCCAGCAAGGTCAAATTGGTTCCGTTACTGTTTTTTTTGTTTTTTTCCGTTTTTATCGGAAGCTGGCAGTTCCGTTTTTATCTCAATGTCAATGAATCTTAAAACCGAATTTGTAGATTTGATTGAACTGAACGTGGCTTGTGACATACAACAACAAAGTGTTGATGCTGGCCAGTAAGCACGTTAAGGGTATGTAGTCCTACTTAATATGCTGACACTTTTTTAGAGGATGATCAGACCGTCAAACTGAACAACTTTCTCTATGGCACCAACATCGAAATCGCGAAAAAAATATCTGCTGTCCTATACAAAACTGCAAGCCTACTTGAGCCAAATGTATGGGACAGCAATTTTTTTTCGCGATTTCGATGTTGGTCCCATAGAGAAAGTTGTTCAGTTTGATGGTCTGATCATCTCCTTAAAAAAGTGTCAGCACATTAAGAAGCATAGCATAGCATATGCTCACGACTATATCCCCCGAGAGGGTAGTCAGAGATATTCTGAAACCTCAGAACATTCACGTTTCACCAGTAGTACCGAAACTCTGTCCAGTTGAATTTGTCCGCCATTTTGTATGGTATCCAGACTGTTTGATTTTTACTAAAACGTTTTCAAGAATATTGTGCGTTTCCGACTCATATTTCAAAAAGTCGATTCATTGTTTTTTTTACATTTATGGAAACTTTATTATACGTAAGCTGTATTTTCAACCGTGTAACGCAACCCTTCTAAAAATGTTCCTAAAGTAACCACATTTTTAGAAATTTTTTGACAAACAGTGTCTGGATGTTACGCGATTGCTAAAATATATTATATGAAACATAAAGAAAAGATTCATTTGATTTTTAAGTAAAGGATGATCTTTTATAATAAATATAATACACTGGATATGCAATAGCATATCACTGAAAAAAATGTTCATGAGAGTTGGGGTTTTAGAAAATATACCCTTAAGCTTTATGAAAATTAGTATTTGGTAGAATTAACGACTAACAACTAAAGAGCGTCGGTGGCGCGTTGTGGAAAGGTATGGAAGCTCAATAACGAGGGTCCGGGTTCTTATCCGCACGGACGACATGTCATGTACCATTGTGTTTTTTCTAACTTATGAACGTAATACCGACTGCTCTCAAACTGTGAAGGAAAACATCGTGAGGAAACCTGCATACTCTGAAAAAATTCTGATACGAATGTGAAAGTCGACCGACGAACTGGTGAGGGCGGCGGGACCCGTGGGATGAGGGCAGCGCAGGACCGGTCTGTGTGGCGATCCTTAGGGGAGGCCTATGTCCAGCAGTGGACGTCCATCGGTGGAGATGATGATGATGTGAACTCTACCAATCCGCATTGGGCACGCGTAGTGGAGTAATGCCCATACATCTTTCTTGAGAGTAGGCCTCTGCCCTGTAGTGGGACGTATAATAGGCTGATGATGAACTAAGCAAGCAATAAAGATATCATATGCTCTGTGTTAAACCCCAAGCAGTACGTCTAGCATGATTTCTCTACTTGCGCGCAACTCTGCTTTTTCCCATACTATAAGTCGCAGCAAGCGCGGCTTTCGCTCTCAGAAAAGCGCGGGAACAGGTTATTTTCTATGCAGCGAAGGCGCGTCGCGCGCGTGTAGAGTGATCATACTAGACGTGCTGGTCATCCCACGTGAATTATTAAGTTATAATATAATCCGCCCATCGATCCAAGCCAGCCTTTTTTCCCATATCAACGTAACACAACCCACATAACTTTCACTGGCATTTTCCGACATTTCTATTAAAAATTCCGCTTCCAACATTGTTTATCACATTATGCAATAATAAAATTTGACACGCGCTTCTATCATGCGTCTGTCGATGTCATTATAATGTAATTTCAGATACGAGATTAACATACGAATGTTTGGATCCCATGTTTTTGATTGACTATAAACCATGTTTACAATAAATTGAATAATTTTGTGTTTAACTTTCAATTTTCTATGATAATTCATGGTTATGGAAAAACTTTCGTATTCATTTTTAATGTGGTTGATTTGGTATATTCTGCCAGTTGCACGTACGTTCTTTAAAGTTTTTTTTTATTTATATTTAATGGACTTCTTGCTTGTGCGAAAGCACCGCATTTCCGCCAGTGTCAAGTGGTTTGAGGGAGTATCTATTCAATCTCGAGGATTGTTTTTGAGTAAGAACACAACTGAGAAGGACTGCGGAGCCTCGTGGCAGGCTGAGACGCGAACCGCGCGAACACCACGCGAAAGACAAGTGTTAGGGACAAACCCTGCAACGTGACGACTCCCTTTAAAGTTATTACTCCATTAAATCTCTTGCTGTCACTTTTTGTCTTGTTGACGTAGTAAAAGCGAGCAAGAGATTTAATGGAGGATTAACTTTAATGAACGTACGTGCAACTGACCGTATGAAATGGATCGGCAAAGCATCGTGTGACAAAAATGGAATTAATTTCTGCAAAAAGGGCCAAATTATAAAATAGCTAAATAAAATACACATTCTTAGTAGAAAATTAGTCTTTTCGTAACTGGATGTATACAGGGTCCAACTTAATATGCTGACGGTTTTTAAGAGGATGATCAGACGATGAAACTGAACAACTTTCTCAATGGGTTCAATATCGAAATCGCAAAAAGAAAATCAGCTGTCTCATTATGTCGAGTAGAATTGCAGTTTTGTATGAAAAAGCAGATTTTTCTTTCAACATTTCGACGTTGGTTCCATAGGGAAAGTTGTTCAGTTTGGGGGTCTGATCAAACTTACTAGGGGGGTACTTCAGACCATCAAACTGAACAACTTTCACTATGGGGCCAACATCGAGAAATGAAATGTCCTGTATTACACAGGGTCTTTCTTAATATGCTGACACTTTTTAAGGGGATGATCAGACCGTCAAACTGAACAATTTTCTCTATGGCACCAACAACGAAACCGCGAAAAAAAAATCGGCTCTTCCATAAAAAACTGCAAACCTACTTGAGCCAAATGTATTAGGCCGTTTTTTTTTCCGCGATTGCGATTTTAATCCCATAGAGAAAGTTGTTCAGTTTGACGGTCTGATTATCCCCTTAAAAAAGTGTCAGCATATTAAGTTGGACCCTACATATTTATTAGATAATACATAAGTTTTACGCTTTTATTATCACCACAATAACATCAATCAGAATAACCGTATATTGTGTGTAATTTATTACATTCACAAGCGGGAATTGTAACACTGACGCTCCTCAACGATTTGCTTTCAATAGAAGAATTTATTTTCGTTTCAAGAGATATCCTACTACGCCACAGGCACCATGATGCATGATGAACCTTGAAGTAAGATGAAGAAACCATGGAACATATCCTTTGTGAACCTAAACTCACGTGCCTCCTGGGAGAGGTTGTGGAAAACGAAAACCAACGCCAAAAACAAACATTTAAAAAGTGAAAAATGATTCGGTCATCTATTATTTTTGATGTAAGCAAATGTATGTTTTAGTTTTAAACTCTCTTTTAAGATAGTTTAGGTCAATTACTGTGTCGGGGACCGCAAGGGATTGTTGAATAAAAAATTAATTTCATTTCATAGCGGTCCCCTACGCATTAATTAAAAAGTAAAACATACATTTGCTTACATCAAAAATAATAGGTGACCGAATTATTTGTAACTTTTTTGTTTTTGACGATTTTTAAATTTGTAATTTAATGTTATTTCGTAATGTTTAAAGTTACTTGAAAACTTCTGAACCGATTTTCATGAAACAAAGCTAGGAATACTCTCGCAAAAATTAGCTTTCTATTTAAAAAACCGCACCGAAATCGGTCTACCCGTACGGGAGCTACGATGCCAAAGACAGACAGATAGACCGACATATTTGTCAAACTTATAACACCCCTCTTTTTGCGTCGGGGGTTAAACATGGTTTCTTTCCCTGAACGGATTTGCCTTCCCTCATTTACCACATTTTTAAAGGTGAAGAAATAAATATGTAGGAGTCAACGCAAAAGATCACATTGGGTCGAAGTGTTGTTGGCTTGCCAGAAGAGATAGGTATCCTACTAATTCTCAAATAGAAAATAAGCAACAAACAACAAATTCCTCACAGGCGAGTTAGCAAACAGTATCCGCGTCACAGAGCGAGTATCTTAACGGTACAGCGGCGCGCGCGCACCCGATTTGGGACCGATGACACGCGCGGACTTTCCGCTCGGGCTGGTTTCTGTTTTCTGCCGAGTTCAGGTGCTAATGCTTGGCTTATTTAGTTAGACCTTCATGTTATGTGCAGCGTTAAAAGTTTATATACCCACGTTTAAATATTAGCAATACACTGTAAGTTAAGTTCACTGACAGTGACAGCATTGATGTTTTATCTAGTTAGAAGAATCAAATAATAAGTTTAAAGATCTTAGTGTGACTGTCAAACTTCGAGGAGAAACATTGTTAACTGCCTTTTAAGGACTTGGCCCTATACCGCTCCCTAGGGTACTCCAAACTTTGCAGGTTGCTTTGTGACAATCACACTCCTTATTTTTAACATCGTTTTGTTATTTACACGTTAAAACAGAACCACTAAATAAACACACATAAAAATTGATTCAAATTTAATTGGCTGTTTAAAATTACATCACAAATTGTTGATAAGTTAAGGCGCATGCAATGAAACGCTTTCGATAATTCTACGAATCCAAAAACCATTCAATTACGTAATTTTTTTACTACAATAATGTTGTAAAGATTGAAATTATAAAGTCTCAAGGACACAATTAAGTATGACCTCATGTAAAACCATCTGGCTATACTTGAGTAAACACGTTTAATTATAATAAATGCTCGTATATGTAGGTGTACATAACATGGCATTTTAACTTGTTAGTCATCTCTGTTTGTATTGGAATTCTCTTTTACATTGCTATTTTGATTACGTGTGTTCGATTGTGATTCATTTTGAGTATGTATCGACTTGGAAAATAGTTTTGTATCGTATTAGGTAACATATATTATTATGTAACTTAAATTGCCTATTTATTTTTGTTGTATTAACATTAACGTACAAAGTGTGACAAAAATTTACACATCATCACAGACATTTTCAATCAATTCAAGCATTCAAGATTTTCAATATTACGTATAAACGTTTATCCTATTCAGAGAGATTTAGGCTGCATAGAAACTACAGAAAAACTGATGCTCTCAATAATGATTCGTTAATCAGTAGTGCAAATAACCTCGTCTATCGAATATCATTGAAGAAAACTCGCCCATGATAGGGTTCTGTAGCCATTGTGTAAGTAGAAAAAGAAGAAAAGTTTAAATATGTTTATACCTAAGATACATTTTTGAAAAAAGATGAAATTGTGCGATTAATTTTCGTGCAACGCCATCTAGTTTGTCATTAGAGAACAAATATATTTCACTGTTTTTTTTCGAAAATGGTTAAGCTACCGCATCCGCAATAATTTTCACCAACAGCACTTAAGCAATATTTTATAACATTTTTAAATTTACACTCCAGTATTTTAGAAATTAGAGAAGGGGACAGACAGAATGGACGAAACCCTACAAATTTGAGATACTATATCCATAATTTTTTTATTAGGATTCCGATTTTTTTTAAACTTTTCCAATTTTATTTTAAGTATTTGTACCTACTCATCTATAGTGTTTACTTAGCCCAACCTCTATTACAAAATACAGGTCGTAAATTCTAAGAAAATTTTCATTCTTATCATAAACATTTTATTCGCCAGCAATTTGCGTAAAGATCTTATTATCAGCGAGATTGAAATAAAATTTTTATGACTTTCTTACAATCAGCAACGAAAGTTATCTCGAACGATCATCAGATGTGAATTTGCATAGTAGGGACTTTTGTGACATTCTGTATTCAGTGTTGTTGAAACTTTGATTATGTTATGTCGTTTATTGCATTATTTTGTGGTTGGATTTTAATGGTTATGGTTTGCAGAGTATTATTATTGTGGTGACTTACGCGTTTGCAGTGCAATGAAGGTCAAAGTCTTTATAAACAACAACAGAGCCATCAGGCACAAAAAACGTATATTATTCGAGTTTGAATGTTGATTGTCAATCAAGAGATGATACGAAGTCTACGATTGCCTGTATATTTTCCATTAATCTCTGACTGGCAAGGCATATCCAGTCTCATGTCTTATAAAACCACTGACGAACTGTTTTTTGCCGTCTTATCGTTGGGACCACAGAACATTATAAGAGGGGTTAGAAGTGCAAAGTAGGCGTGGAACGTGTCGCCACAGGTTATGCAATGATTTGCATAACACCATAAGGCGCGCAGCGTGGTGCGAGCGAGAGGGCATGAGTAATTGTAGCAGCGTGAGCGGGAAGACAAGTGGCGACAGCCGTCTCCGAAGCAAAAGCGCTACTTTGCATTTCTAACCCCTCTTATAATGTTCTGTGGTTGGGACCATAGTAAACGATGTTCTGTTTATTGAATATAGGGTCCTTCTTAATATGCTAACACATTTTTAAGGGGATTATCAGACCGTCAAATTGAACAACTTTCTCTACGGAACCAAAGTCAAAGTCAAAGTCAAAAAAGTCAAGTCATGATTGATTATTCCAAGTAGAAATGAATTCTACATGAAATAAAAAGTTTATTTTTACAATAAAAGACGAAATACCATCGCGTGTGTATGCACTTAGGTATAAGTATGTGTTAGTACAACACAATATAAACCTTATAGTACGTAGCATAGCGTCGTTTTTGTCGTAAAGGAGAATCGCGCACGCGCGTCCAGGTGACGTCGCTTGGAGGCGCGGGCGTAATTCTCCAAACGACGCTATACAGGGTCCAACTTAATATGCTGACAGTTTTTTAAGAGGATGATCAGACCATCAAACTGAACAACTTTCTCTATGGGGCCAACATCGAATACGGGAAAAAAAATCAGCTCTTCCATACAAAACTACAAAGCCAAATGTATGGAACATTGATGGTCTGATCATCCCCTTAAAAAAGTTTCAGCATATTAAGAAGGACCCTATATGCTACGTACTATAAGGTTTATATTGTGTTACTTAGATTATCCGCCAACGCCACACGTCTCTTCTGTATAAACCATGGCTTACATTAGCTGATGACCTAACATTATTAAATAAATCTAAGACATTATTATAAGAAGCAAATATAATAATTTACTTTCTCAATTTACTTTCCGACGGCACCAAACAACTCATTATTTAACTATATTCTCATGGATAATCACAATAACGTTTGTAGCTACCTTTAAATAGATCTTTTTCGTAACAACAATCAAGCGAAACTAACATTCCCTACATAATAGGCAAAGTGCGCCGACGCATGAGTTGCGCGCGCGCAATCACGTAATCACGCGCACGCATAACATTCGCTCATAGTGCGATAATATGCGCGCGAAGTGACAATTAGTTGAAAATGAGTGGAAAAGTACACCGTACGCGTACGCGTTTTTGAAGGGAGTTCAAATAAAGGTTGACCTGTTGTGAAATGTTTTGAGCTGTTACGCATTTTTCGAATGTCGACTGATTAGAGCTTCAGAATAGCTTCCATAAAATCCACCTAAAAATGATTATGCTTGTGATGTTGCGTGTTTATAATTCTTCAATGTATGACGCCGCGCGATATTATTACATTATTTTATTAATTAAAATTTTAAGTTTTCCATCTAAAAACTATTTGTTATTATTTCAGCAATTAATGAAAGCGCTAGCGTGCTCATAGATACATTTTAAGAATCGTGTTTTGGTAGTAAGTAGGGTGACTGTACATGTGCGGTTGGTTGAGTTCATTTAATTTTAAATTATAAAAACAAATAAAGTAACATTTTGAAAAAAAGGAACCTATGTTGAAACTTTGATAATTCCATTCTGCTCTCTACTGTACACAAACTATTTTATTATTTTGCGTTTATTCACTAATACAATGTATAGGCTGATGATGATGAAACTTGGATAGTTATATCCATAAAGGTGATCTCATTATCATGAATAGTTTATTAATGTCAACAACATTTTAAATTTTAATTTCAACACTCCGAAAATTTTAAATCCTAAACCCGTAGCATCTACTAAAGTTTAATTAAACGGACACCAGGGAAACAATTAGTGAAATGCCAATGTTAAACCATGCGAGAATATTTAATTATTCAATCAACGAGCAAACCGCATTCAAATGTGTTTAGTTGAAACATTTCAATGGGCATTGGTGTAAACAATGTTAAGAGTATATTACTGTTGGCGCGCTCCATACAAACGAAGTCTGGTGATATTGTCAATAGTAACCAATTAAACTCAATGAAATTTTGAAGAAACAATCTAGAAACAAATCTCTATGCTTCCATCGTGTCAGATTTTCCTTAAAATGTACAGTTTTAAAGTTACAGTGCCCAAAAGATTTCCATACAAATCTTAAAGTAATCCTAGCATTGAAACTGTCAATTTTAACGAAAATCTGTCAAGATATAAGCATAGAGATTTGTTTCTAAATGTTTTCTGCGTAATTTTATTGACTTTAATTGGTTAGTATTGAAAATAACACCAGACTTCGTTTGTATGCAGCGCTCATTTACGCATTCGGAATAAACTTCTCTTAAGTGTTGTTTGTCAATAATCGCTAAAGCAATTAATGATGTTTTCGACTTTTGGAAACCGCGAATTAAGTCGCAATAGTAGGACGAAATACCTTGGAGGCATCTTTTATTTTCCATTTTTCTACTATATTTATACAATTTACCGAAACCAAAGTCATACCTCAGTATTCTTGGATAGTTTATCTAGTGAAATCATATTGAATACACGATTGATTGATTGACGTTACAAAGATGACGTACTTTTCACGTATTTTTAAACATTTTTCTCGTTTTAGAAGAACTTAAAATAATTTCCGATTTTTGGTATTTACCTATATACTCACATTTTCACCATTAGTTTATCTACTGAAATCAAAAAAATCTATAAATAGTACTTTTGTTAATTCTTTTTAATCGAAAATACGGCACACGCACGCACTTTTCGGAGGGATAGGCAATCGCGTTTCTCATAGAAAATATTCGTCTGAACCTATGGCCCCTTAACTTGGAAGGATTCGTCTTTTTTGAATTTGACATAACATTTGTACCACCAGTGGGTCATGAGGGTGTTTTTAGACGATTTATGTTGTAAGGTTATGATTGAAAATAACATTACATACATTAGTACACCTTCAAATTAAAGATTAAAAATTTTGTCTCGGGCGGGACTTGAACCCGCACTCTTGCAAACCGGGGAAGTGCGTTATCCAATTTCGCTACCGAGTCCACTAGCCAGAGACCGAAATTTTCAATCTATTGCATCTTAAGGGGCCGTGAGCGCCATCTACTGGAAGTTATTACAAACTAACCAACACGTAAGTCAAACATTACAACTTGAATTCATACGAAAATCAATAATAGTTGAAATTAGTACACCTTAAGTTAAACATTACTATTTTCTATCAATGGATGGATGGAAATGGTTATTGCAATATTGACTGTTGGCAATTTTAAATGAATAACATCCTGTGAGCGTTTGTAGTGACTCTAAATTGAAGCTAAAAGTGAAGTAAATACATACAAAAGCAAGAGTTCTCACGATCATATACAGGGTGTAAAATTTAATGCGTTACATACTTAAGGGCCTATGTCGAAAAATAATTGAAGCGAAATGGGCGTGGCTTAGCGCAGCAAGCGCCCCGCGCCCCGCTACCGAACATCGTCGCGCACTAGCCCGCGAAAATCAAATCACTCAAAATGCGTAGAAGACGCTTCGCTGTTAATATATTATTAGTACCTTTTGTCGTATGAAAAAACACAATATATTATAATTAAGTATCGTTCTATTTATCCTCCTTGATCAATTATTAATTTGTTATAGGATCAATTACGGACAACCAATTTATAGATAGAAACAATACCTAACTAACGATACTCTTTAATTGATTTCACTTAAAAAACTTAAAACTCATTAATATCATACCGAAAATCACTGTACCTATATAGATGGAAAAAAACTATCATTACAGGATTTTGTTTTACTTTATAGTACGAGAGCTACCTGTTGGTCTTCGGTTCGGTTCTTGGTTAGGCTTTACGTCTTTAGGTCCCGTAATCAAATCAATTCAACTTCTTATTTTGTACTTGTAATTGATATAATACAAGTCAAAACATTCTATGGTCAAAACATACCGACTATCTAGATGAAACCTGGAAGTTATTTTACGCCGTCAACAAAAATGTAAGAAGAACGTGAAAAAATAAGTTTCGTAATACTGCAATAATCTCAGTTATTCTCGATACCACAAGAACTTTCAGGTTGAGAAGTTGTATAACACTCATAAACCTATTTTTAAAATCCATAGGTAATTCTAAAATACCTCGCATCCCTCAGATGCATGGCATAGCATTGAAGGATGAGGATGATGCAGGATATTATAACAGGTATGAATGAATTTTAAAATGGTAAATCAACATTTATTTACAAAATCACTAATAATATTTATCTTACGACCTAAAATCAACATTTATTTACATTAGTACATTACGATAAGTGTGACTTAAGTCGTTCATTATTGCACAGCGTGAAGTTAGCACCCGAGCACAAGCAAGGGTGCTAAACTTATATGCAGGTTTAGGTCACAGAGTGCTGGAAAATTATTTACAACTTATTACCTTTTCTTTTCTCTCATACTTCTGGTATGTTCCTGCCTACGTTTCAAATTTAATGTTTTGTTCCGTTTTGTTTTTCATTATCACTGTTTCTCCTAGTACCCCAGGAAAATTAGGTGAAAAAAAGGGTCAACCTCGGATTGAGAGATAATAAGCTACAAACTTCTTTAAATCATCGTTATGACATCCAATACGTTAGGTCAAATGTCACATAAAATCTCGTTTATGCAGGTCAAAAGATTCAAGGTAAAATGTCAAAAAACAGGTCTTTAGGAAATATCTTCTTTTCTATGCTCTAAATGACCTTTGAAGTTTTAAAAAAAATTGTAGAACTTTACATTTTCTTCAAATTTGGTCATTTATAATAGTTAACCGTTCTTGAGATAGATAGGTAGAACGCAAAGAGTTGTAACTCCCATACTTTGTAACTGTAACTGTTGTAACTGCCACTCCATTGGCGTTATTAATGAAAATACATAATTTCAATAACTATACACGAAAGAAGATGATGAAGAATTATTTCGAGTTTGAATCAATCGGGATAGAAAAACGAGTACAGAATAGTGACACTGAGCAGCGCGCATTGAAGATATTGAATGAAACCAGTCACCGCCTGCCCGACAGACGCTTCAAAACAATACTTATATGGAAAGAAGACGACATGAAGATTCCGAACAACTACAAAAACTCACTCAAACGGCTGCACAACCTAGAGAAGAAACTAGACCGGGATGAAGACCTGAAAAAGAAATATGAAGAAAGAATGCAAACCCTCTTCACTTTGGGCTACGCCGAGGAAGCTACCACACCGCCGGTGCCAAATAAAACATGGTACCTACCCCACTTCGCGGTCATTAACCCCGCGAAACCGAAGATAAGAGTAGTACACAACGCCACAGCGAAGACAGCCGGACGCAGCCTGAACGATATGCTACTCTGCGGTCCAGACTTGCTGCAATCTCTGCCGGGAGTTGTAATGCGATTTCGTCAACACCAACACGCCGTGTCAGCTGACATAAAGGAATTAATGTTTATGCAAATATAAGTTCAAGAGGACGACAGAGAGGCACTACGATTTCTATAGCGGGGCGACGAGAGAGGGAACCAGCGACCGCGAGAGTACCGCATGACTTCAGTGATCTTCGGCGCGATGTCATCACCATGCACCGGCACCGCGCTATACGTGAAGAATAGAAATGCTTCAGACTTCAAAGCAAAGTATCCTGCAGCCGCGCGAGCCATTGAAAAGAACCACTACATGGACGACTACATAACAAGTTTTCCGACCGAAAAAGAAGCCAAAGAAGTATCGAAATCAGTCGACTACATTCATCGGCAAGCCGGCTTCGAGCTATGCGGATGGGTGTCCAATACAAATTCAGTAGTACAGCAGTTTTCCGTCAACTCGGGCGGCGCCACGGTCTCTATCGGCGGGAGCGAGGTCCGATGGTACAACGGGACGAGCTTCCTACGAAACCACGAACGAGAATGGCCACAAGAGACGAAGACAGAAGCACCGAAGACAGGAGAAGAGAGGGGACTTGTCACGTCACCCACCAGCGACCTGACCACGCTCACCTCCCTCGAATCGAGCGATTTTCGTCGTTCCCACTTTTGCTACGAGCTACGGTGCGCATGCTACAGTTCGTCAATTTATGTCGAAAGAAGAAAAATGAAACAGTATTTTCTACGAAGCGCAAACGAACGAAAGAAAACAATAAAAACGACTCTGATTCAAAGATTGATAAGAAAACACGCAAGAGCGAGACACCGTACGTGAAGAAATGAGATAGCAACACCATCGGTATCGAAACTCACTATCTCATTCGCGCTGAGAAACTATGGTGGAAACCTGTACAAGAAGATTGTCTTTCCGAAGATTTACGTCGAGTAAGGAACGGCGCGGCGCCTCAGCCGGGAGACAAGCTGTCGGCGCTATCAGTGGTCGTCGGCGAAGATGGCTCAAAGGAAGAATCCACGTAGCACCTGACATCGTTGAAGACACTGCGAGCCCGACCGTACTCGACGGGAAACACTACTTCACGCGACTGTACATACAAAACGTACACGAGCGACTACATGGCGGTATCGAAACCGTCGTGAATGAGCTACAGCAGCGACTATGGGTACTGAAGATACGACCGACGGTGCGTGAACGTCATCAAACACTGTCAACTATGCAAGATACGAAGAGCGAAGCCTACTTCTCCGGCGACCGGCGACCTGAGGAGGTTCGTGGCACGAAGAGGAGTGCCTAAGGAGCTATGGAGTGACAACGCAATGTGCTTCAAGGCTGCGGAGAAGGAGCTCGCCAAGGCCGCGCTGGCGGCGGTCAGCGAGGAGGCGACGGCGCGGCGCATCACCTGCCGCTACGTACCCCCGGCTTCCCCCTTCATGGACAGCGCGTGGGAGCGCATGGTACGCACCGTGAAGGAGGCACTGCGCGTCAAACTCCACGAGCAGTACCCTAGCGACGAGACACTGCTCACCCTGCTCGCCGAGTCGGAGAACACCGTCAACTCCCACCCACTCACACACGTGGCGGTGACCCCAGAAGAACCGGAGGCGCTTACACCCAACCACATCCTGTTGGGACCCAAACGACCTCACCGCGCGCAAGCGCAGCGCGCTCAACGATGGCGGACGTCTTCTGGAGCCAGGTCAAAGAGTACCAGCCTCTACTCCAACACCGGCGGGAGCCTCACACGACCAGCGCACGCTATCGGCGACCTGGTACTCGTCTGCGACCCCACCCTGCCCCGCAACACATGGCCGACAGGAAGGATCGTCGCGGTCTACCCAGGGCGAGACGGCGAGGTGAGGATCGTGGACGTCGTAACCAGCAACGGGCATGTCCTCCGGAGACCGACCAAGAGGATCGTCGTGCTACAGGTTGGATCGCAGAGCTGCGACGGCGAGAGAAATGTGCACGACAGAACCTGAATTGACTACCTTTGTACATAGTTTTTTACATTACTTTGTTTATTTCGTTTTATATACCCTTTTATACTAGTAGGATAAGTTTAGGTTAAGTGTTCATTTCAATAAATAAAATTTTCTTATTAGAATTAGGGCTTAGCACATAAGTTATGTAAATAGTTCTAATAGGATTCGTATTCTATTTCTCTAGTGATTTCTACCCCAGATTAGATTAGGTACACTTCCCTAATAAAATTAACGCATTACACAAGTAAATAAAACAATCAGAATCGAGTTAGAACTTATAAATTCCAATTAGAAGTTATGCCAATAAGCTTCACTGCCTCATTAGAAGGGGTAGAATCCTATTAGAAATAATTGTTAGAAAGAGACAGAACGCTCCATCTCTGTCAGCGCATACAGGCGAGCGAGGGGGGCCCCGGCGTCCGGAACCTGTGTTATGAGGAAGCGGGGGTCAGGGTCATATAAATATTGTACCTTTCCTTTTCGTTCTGCACTCTGTTATGCACCGGCGGATGATGCACCTGCTATTTTTAGAATAAGAAAATAAGTATCTTAACTATATAATTATATTGGTTTGTAAGCGTAGAAATTAAGATTGTATGAGAAATAAAGAGATTAGTATTCAGGGCAAGAGTGCGGGGTAAGGAGGGGTGGTCGCTTGAAAATGATATAAAATGGCGCCAAATCGGCGTAGATTCATTCCGGATCCAGCACTCAAGAAAGAAACAACTTGGAAGAAGAAACTCTCTGCGACCACTCGCCTTCCCTACCCTGCCCTTCAGCCTGGCTCACCATACTGACTACCCATACAATTAAGGGCCACAGAGTTTTCAAACTCTCATACCAGGCAAGATGTTCCGGAGCAATAGAATCCTTCAACTCGGTAAAAATACTGACAACGGTTCATAAATACGTTTATAACCAGATTCCATTATGACAAATAAATTTAATTATTTGAAGAAATTGAAAAACAAGATAGTAAAACCGTAAATTACGAAGATAATAACAGCTAGCTCTTGGTCTATGAAGTCCAAAAAAACTGCTATACATATTTGAGTGAGAAATATACTTAAGAGAAGTTTATTCCGAATGCGTAAATGCGCGCTGCATACAAACGAAGTCTGGTGATATTTTCAATACTAACCAATCAGTAAATGAAAAATTTGCAGAAACAATCTAGAAACTAATCTCTATGCTTGTATGAAGTCAGATTTTCGTTAAAATATACAGTTTTAATGCTAGAATTAATTTAAGATTTGTATGGAAATCTTTGAGGTATTGTAACTTTAAAACTATACATTTTAACGAAAATCTGACTTCATACAAGCATAGAGATTAGTTTTTAGATTTTTTCTGAAAATTTCAATGACTTTAATTGGGTTTTATTGAAAATATCATCAGACTTCGTTTGTATGGAGCGCGCTCCGAATTATATTCTCTTAAATGTGAAGCTGCTATGGCCTCGAATTTATTTTAGATTGTATTTAATATATTACACTATAATATTTACACGTAAGCTGGATAATTAATCGTAATTCGGAAATTGGGCATGCGAACGCAGGTCTGACGCGGGCAAAGGCCACAGCCGACTGAGCTTTTTAATAGATTGTGATAGCTTATATTACTGCCTGACGCGAGAGAAAGAGATGGGGCGGCGCGCGCGCCTGACTAAATAAAACGACGTAAGCGCCAAAACAAACTTTATTTAGTTGTGATTTTACTATTTATGTAAGTTAATTTCTGCTGCAATCAAAATTTATAAAATATCAATCTCTATTTTTTAAATCAAGTCTCGTGTTTCTATTATTCACCGTTTAGCAGTTCCAAGCGTTTATAGATAAAGACGGAGGCTACTTTGGCTTGTTTTTCTATCGAGAAAATTTGTCTTAATCGTGTTTTGGCGGCAATCAAAATTTTAATAATATGTTCAATTTACACATATCCTGAAATCATACTCCTACTGTTAGTAGTTCATGATATCTGATGCTTTGAAGAATCCTATTTTTTTCACATATCCTCTTAAAGGCGTGCTTTAGAGCATTCTAAACAATTTTATGGGACCAACACGGAAATCTCAATGAGTTGTTCCGTAGAAAAAGTTAAACAATTCTGGAACCAAAAATACCTAAGTAACAGCTGATTTTCTTTTGCCATTTCGATGTCGACTCCATAGTGAAAGTTGTTTAGTTTGATGGTTTGAAGCACCCCCATATATACATGTATAAAGCATTTAATTTTACACCCTATATTTCGGATTGGTCAGAAACCTTTCTAAAACCTCAATTTTAAAAGTTGTCGCTAGGTTCTGTTTTAGCATATTTATTAAGAATATAGAATGGACACACGTGTCAAGTAGTGGTAATTTAGCCTTTCGTACAATAACCAAATAAAAGCTACTCAACATTAATAAAATTTCCCAGGATTCCAATCAAGGTCCTTTGATTGCATTAGCAGCGGTAATAACCATCAAACCGAACATAAACTATCGTAAAGTTACTCCAAGAAATTCCAAACTACGTAAGTTTAGCAACCGATCAACTACCCAAATTAGTAGGTTCATTACCCAAACCATTACACGGTAGAATGTTCACTCACGACTCTCGATCGTGAGCCTCATCCATGGGTCCTTAATGCAGACGCCACGGTATCCGCATACTAATAACCCATAGAAAACCCATTAAACACACGACACTTTGTGACTTCCAATTTAGTATATTCATTTTAGATTCGCAGAAACAGATATAATAATATTTTGAAACTGCGGCTGGGTTATGCCCATAGGCACAGGTCCGGCACTCTATAGAACGTTTTTGAATTTCGATACATTGCGTGTACGGTTGAAAGCCCCGCTTTGCATTTAGCGTCATCTCCATTTCGATACTTTTTATTGTTCGTTCAGTTATTAAAAATAGTATTTGAGCTAAAGAATTAATTAAAATGTGAATTTAGCGTTATTATCCAACGTTTTTTATGCACTGAAAAGACACAATTTTATGTAGTCAAATATAACCGGTGCGCGCGCCAGACATTCCCTTGCTCGGCTCTCCTAAAGTGTCCCCAGAAAGTGTGAGGTGGGGTGGGTATCTGAAGTCAGAGGGGGGCGGGGAGTGGCCGTTCTGTATGTAGAACTATATACTATTAGTTATTCTGTGCCGTAGGTAAGAAAATTTAAATGCACAACTCTCCTGTCCCCTTGTCGCGCGACACATATCCCTCTCCCCTTGAAAAGTGTATTTTTTTTTATTTTTCTTAATTTTTAGGAAAACTGTACAAGCTATGACGAAATGATCAAGGAGTAAATTTTCTAATTGGTCATCGGAACCCGATCTAAAACCCACGGAATTTTAGTAAAATTCTATGCTGGGAATTCTAGGTGTCACCATTTTTTTGCTAGCAGATCTTAGAGTTACATCGAAGATAATCTAAATTATGTTTTCACAATCAAACTCTGTTCAGCGTAAAAGTAGTGAACCTATTGAACCTGACACAATAAGCGCTTCGAACGAAGCTTATGTACGATTTGTAACGCTACTGGCTTTTCTGTGAAGGAAAATATCGTTAGGTATGTACACATGGTGACACATCAAGCTATACAAAACCAAAGTAAACTGGCCGCGCGTAAGTCGAGTAACGTTATAACGTCGCGCGGCCAGCTTATGTTGGTTTTGTATAGCTTGATGTGTCGCCGTGTGTACATACCTAACAATATTTTCCTTCACAGAAAAGCCAGTAGTGTTACAAATCGTACATAAGCTTCGAAAATCTCGCCTCCCCTTTACGGTAGGCTAGGCCACTAGCTACTATAATCCATTTCACATAGGAAGATGCGTGAAACAAGCAATTTTCGTACTTAGTTTCTTGACATAAGAGTCCTGTCAGAACTAATCTTATGTGAAATGCGGTATAGTAAGAAACTATGAAATAATCTGTGCTGCACACCACCACGACTTCTCAATTAACCTAATCCACAAATAAACACTCTCGACTTCGATATCTTATTTATTATACAAAACAGCTAGGCTGCAATCGCGGTAAATATTCGGTGATTGAACCGTGATTGGACTACGTACGAACCATAACTTTTGACACATTTGGTATTACGCTAATCGCGGTACTGCTCTTGACACCCGTTAGAGCCGTTTTGACAGATCACTCAGATGTTAAGGGCTGTCAGTTCCATAGAGTTTAGCGCGATGCGGAATTCAGCACAGTTGAATAGTAATTGGATTGCAATGTGATTAGAAATGAAATTGGATAAGAATTCGAACTTCGATGTTTTAACTTAGCGCAATCGGGCTCCTACGCCGTTATTAACTTCAAGTAAACAGCTGATCATCGATCTCATGTTATTTTCCTTTTAAACGTACTTATATTTATACGTATACCTATGTTATTTGCTCAATACTATAGTAACATAATGCCACGTTTAGTCACACAACACCTATCTACATATCATTAGCATAGCAAGCAATATTTGCGTCCGCGCAGCCGTCGCGACGATTTCCGTCGCATCAATGCATCTCCATCCATCCGCGACAACAGGACAAAGCGACCCAACCTAAATTGGTATAACTATACCTTGTTGTAGACTATAATCTAGGTACAATGACCGGGGTTGGCTATTTTGCCAATTGGGGTCTGGATTAAGGAGATTAAGTTGTTTGTTGTTGAGTTTTAGGCACCTGTCACGCCTCTGTTTTAAATAACGTAATATCGTTTAGCCAGATCTATTTGGAAATTGGTTTCACAAACATATTGTAATGATAATAATCCTACTAATATTATAAATATGAAAGTTTGTGACCGTGTTTGTTGCTCAATCACGTATCAACGGCTTAACGGATTTGGATTAAATTTGGCATTCGTTCTACTCGTATCTGTGTGTTCCAAAGCGTCGATAAGCCTACAAAGGGATAAAGTTGCAACAAATAGTTTCAATATCATGTTTATAAAAGCAATATATCTGACTATACCTTTATGTTGTATTATTAAGTCGGTTTTTGCAGCACAGTAGAGCAAACAAAGCAGAGAATGAATGTAATATTTAAGGTATTCAATGTAGTTGGCATCTTTAGAATTTACATCTCTTCTCCCTAGCTTTAGAGCACTTTAGACGAGCGATTCTGTATCGTCGACAATGCCAACTTTGTCATCAAAGCCAGTCGTCAGCGACGAACGTATTATGTTACCGACTGCACTTGTCTACGAGTCGTTCATCTGTTAGGTTTTCCGCAAACGGGTCACAGGCGACAGCCACAAGTAACGAAATCAAAAAAATTTTGGACCCTTATGTGTGGCTGCCACCGGACGTATAATAAAAGTGTGTGGTCCGTACAAAACATAATACGAACAATAGCCACAAAGACACAACAGCTTGTTTGTGGATGCCGAGAGTGTACAAATGCCATATAACCTGAGAGTGTATCATCATCAGCCTCTATACGTCCCGAATACAGGTTTTCACCGAAGAGTCAGTGATATTACAAATCTTATTTAAGCATAAGCTCCTCAAACTATTTTGTATGAGTCCGACCCTAGTAGGTGTACTAGGAGTGCATGAGGTAAGTAGGGGTATATATTATGTAGTTTACATTCATCCATTAGATGACAATTGCAACTTTATAGCTTCTCCAATAAGCTCTTTTTCGAATGTCAACTATATGTAAACTTTTAATGCAACTACAGGGTGAAATTGATATCATTAGCATCCTTTTGAACTAAGAGTCTACCTATCAAACTGAACAACTACTATGGGAGCAAACCGGTCGGTGCAAAAAAAATCTGCTGTGCCATACTAAACTGCAGTGCAAACTCAAACGTATGCAACAGCTTTTTTTTTTTCTCCGATCTGTTTGCTCCCATAGTAAAAGTTGTTCAGTTTGATGGGTAGACTCTTCGTTTAAAAGGATGCTAATGATACCAATTTCATCCTGTATTAGGGTCCTTATTCTTTATATGTTGACACTTTTTAAGGGGATGATCAGACGGTCAAACTGAACACAACTATCTCTATGGCACCGACATCTAAATTGCAAAAAAAACCAGCTCTCCCATACTAAATTGTGAACTTACTCAAGCCAAATGTACAGCTAATATTTTTTTCGCGATTTCGATGTTGGTCCCATAGAGAAAGTTTTTCAGTTTGATGGTCGGATCATCCCCTTAAAAAAAGTGTCAGCATAATAAGAAGGACCCTGTATGTCAACTCCTTAACTAAGTAAATATAAGTAAGTATTTATGTCAATTTGAAGGCCAGGTACTTACAGGTAGTTAGAACGAGCAGCGTGTCGACGCCTCCACTGTTACCGAGACCTAGCGGCGTCTCATCGATGCACTTTGCACTTTCGACACTGTCTGCGAACAACATTAAATACAAGTCAGTATGGATATGTATAGGTAGTAGAACCCTCGGCGTTCATGACATGTCAATCGGACGAGGTGTGAGGGGCTATCGAACCTTTCGTAATCTTATATATGAAAACCCAGATTATCCGCCATTGCCGTTTTCTTTGCAAATTCAGGGTTCAACTTAATATGCTGACGGTTTTTACCCGACTGCGCCAGAAGGAAGGTTATGTTTTTCGAGCGTATGTATGTACAGTAGTGCCAGATTTATAAGTTCCCCCGATGTACCTGCGCAGTTGACAAATTTTAATAGCGCGCGAAATCACGAAACAAAACTCGGCAGATCCATTGAAAATGCCAATAGCTACTCGATCAAAATGTATGAACAGCAGGTTTTTTCGATTTCAAAGTTGGTCCCATAGTAAAAGTTGTTCAGTTTGTATTTACAAGTCCAACAAATATTATCAAGCATACCTCTAAAGTTTCGACCTTAGAAAAAAGGAGATTTTCCCAAATTATCATTCTCTAACTGCCTCCGTGGTCGAATGGTTAAGAGCATTGGGCTCTTGACACGGAGGTCGTAGGTGCGATTCCCACGGGGGACACCTAGTGACATGTCACTTTGTGCGTTTTTCCCCAGTTGGTTAGGACATTGCAGGCTGATTCACCTGATTGTCAAAAAAGAATTCGGATGGCACGTTAAGACGTTGGTCCCGGCAACTATCTTTGGTGGTAGTAGTCGTTACATAAAAACCACGTCAGAGGCCGTAAGGCGGGTCGGAAAAACTCTGACACCAGGGCTTGTTGCCCACACGATAAGAAGAATAAGATTACAATTGACAACATTTCTAGCAAGCTACCAAAATAAGAAAACCATTTGGAGATTATGTGATTCAAAGCTTATTTCAAAATTATCCGATTTTGGTATCCATTATTTCTTGAGTTATTTGAAAAATACTGACAAATATAATAGAGGTTGAATGAGAGTTTATTCCTCTGCCTGCTTGGCTTTTCTATTGTATTTGACAGTTTTTATTTTTAATGTTATTGCGGCCAAGGTAGCCATAAATCCTACGTTTTTCAGAAAATTCAAAAGTAAATTAAAAATAGAAATATCGGTCAAAAATAAAATCGGAAAAATACGTATCTCTTATTTTTTAACCTATTTTTATATTTTTTTATTAAAAGCAGGTGGTTAAAAAAAAAATATGTTGTCAATTCTGCCTTCAAATTAAAAGAAAATAACTACGCTGTAGTAGAGCGTGTAATTATTTAATCAAAGCGAAAGTTTAGGCGACGTAAGCTATTTAAGAGATTAGTTAACTTAGGACCGAAACCGTAAAGCAGCTGAAACTTAGTCGGTTGAATACTTTATGGGCTCTTTCTATTAATTATTTAGGAAGACACGTGTTCTTGGAGTTCCACGTAGCTAGGTACTTGCAGTATAGAAGTATATTTAGAATGATTACTAAATTATAGGGAACTTTGTGACAAACGTTAAGATATTATATTGCTAAGATACATTTAAAGAAAAACCGTGGTGTTCCAGTGGCGAGTAAACTTGCCTGCCGTGCAGGCGATGGTTCGATCCCCGCCCAAGCCGGCTCGTACCAATGAGTTTTTCGGAATGTATGTACGATTTGTAACACCACTGGCTTTTCGGTGAATGAAAACATCGTAAGGAAACCTGCATGCTTCAATTTCGAGGCATAGGATACTTTTTTTAGTTCCGCGCAGACGGAGTCACGGGCAACAGCTAGTTGTATACAGGGTCCAAAATAATATACTAACAGTTTTTCAAGAGGATGATCAGACCATGAAACTGAACAACTTTCACTATGAGATCAACAAAAAAAATTTGCTGCCCCATACAAAACTGCGATCCTACTCGACCAAAATGTATGGGCCAGCTGACTATTTTTTTCGCGATTTCGACCTAGGTCCCATAGAGAAAGTTGTTCAGTTAGATGGTCTGATCATCCCCTTAAAACAGTGTTCGCATATTAAGAAGGACCCTGTATAAATACATCTCTTTCATTACATTTCCGTGTAAAACAATGAGCAAAAATGAGTGCAATAAATGAGTTATATTTATTAACCCCGTAATACTCTACTTTTTTTTATCAAAACTCGGTCTTAATGTTTAACTACCCCATTAAATTGGTATCAAATCGACATGATGTTCGAATCGATTCTGTTTCTTATATTTACCTAGTTTATTAATTTCATACGCCATTGTATGAAATTAATCAAACAGATCAACAGATCAGTAATCATAATTAACATAGACATAAGACAATCGTATAGTCATAATACGTTATCGTGTAAACAATATAATCGGTAACTTACAGAATAGCCGTCAGACTTTGAAGAAAACAGTTTTATTTTAACGTGTTGTTTTATTAAAACACCCATTGTAGTAATATTACCGCAGAACATAATATACAATGCAAAATTTCCCCAGTAGTCATCTCATCTAAGCAGGGCCGGATCTGCACAATGGACGTCCTTGGCCAGCCCTCGTCTCTTCACCAGTTTGTTATAATACCTCTCGTAACCAACCGTTGATAACCCAACCTCAACTCTATAGCTAACACGCAAAGGTCCACTTTGAGTTAAAAGGGGAGATGAGTTAGAACGTTTTGCAAAGAAAAAACCGGTATTAATGATTACGAGAAAAAAGCATCGTTTCATTTGGAAGATTCATCGTGGAGGTATTTGTTAAACATAGGTCGATTGTAAGAATCTATAGACTAACCTGTTCTCATTGTTCAAATTTAACCCTCAATCAAAACCGGTTAGATTTACAGATGAATCTACTAAATGGTTCCAAAGAAAATATAATCAGACAAGTGAGGGGACATTCACTTTCATCGAACACTCGATGTTAAGAGAAGTTAATTCCGAATGCGTAAATGCGCGCTGCATACAATCGAAGTCTGGTGATATTTCCAATACTAACCATTTAAAGTCAATGACATTTTTCAGATACAATCTAGAAACTAATCTCTATGCTTGTATGAAGTCCGATTTTCATTAAAATATACAGTTTTAATGCTAGGATTAATTAAAGATTTGTATGGAAATCTTTGAGGTACTGTAACTTTAAAACGATACGATACTTTAATACGATTTTAACGAAAATCTGACTTCATACAAGAATAGAGATTAGTTTCTAGATTGTTTCTGAAAAACTTCATTGACTTTAATTAGTATTAAAAATATCACCAGACTTTGTTTATATCAGCAATGAATGAAAGCGCTAAAACGTGCTCATGGATACATTTTAAGAATATTTTTTTTGGTAGTAAGTACGGTGAGTGTCGGTGGATTGACATCGAGTTCAGTAAATTTTAAATTTTACAAACAAATTAATTCATATTTTGAAAATAATTACCTATGTTAAAACCATGATAATTCGATTCTGCTCTCGATTCTAAACAAACTACTTTCTAGTTGTGAGTTTATTCATTAACACTTTGTATGAGATTTATCAGTTCTTTAAATTGGCCAAAGGTTAATTTTATTGACAATGATTTGTGTAAAAATAGTAAACACGACGCTCAACTAATCCGCTAGCGACCGCAATTCAATAATTGTGTTAGCGTATACTGCAAGACTGCAACTGACATGGTTGCTAGGCAGACAGGAAAAATTGTTTTAGAGGGTAAGAATAAACCACAAATTACCTTCAGAAGGATTCCCGTTTCGATACGAATTTAAAGGTACTAATATTAAGCTTGCCTGCCGTTCAGGAGGCGATGGTTCGATCCCCGTCCAGGCCGACTCGTACCAATGAATTTTTCAGAATTTATGTACGATTTGTAACACCACTGGCTTTTCGGTGAAGGAAAACATCGTGAGAAAACCTGCATGCTTCAATTTCGAGGCATGTATTGTATTGTCCATTACAAGTGGCGACAGGCTCACTCCCCGTCACACTGGACAGAGTTTCAGTACTGCTGGTGAAACGTGGATCTTCTGTGGTTTCAGAATATCTTTGACTACCCCCTCGGGGAATATAGTCGTGAGCATATGCTTATGCTATGCTTAATATTAAGCTTTAAAACAGTACTTACATAATCTCACGACCATGCTAAGGTGGTTATAGGTCTACTATACAGTCGACACGGTCCAAACGCAGTCGCACTGTCTATAGGTCGACTGTAGTCAAAATCAAATACCTATACAATGAGTAAAGGCTGAATACAATAATACAAACTATTTACAAAAACATTCCAACTCTCAAACCAACCGAATTCATTCATTCTCTCGTGCCAGATCCTAGTCTATCTAAAAACAAATCTTACATTGTTTAAAATAGAGTCTATTCTTGTCAGATGGTTGGTTATTCTAACTATAAGCATGAGAATAAACAAGCCCCGCTAATGAAAATAGAAGAGAAAAACATAGCAGTGTTTAATGATTCAAAATTTTACTATCCCAAGATCGCGTGCCTCACCGCAATGACCATTTGCAAGTCGGGTCACAACCATTACGTCCAAAAAACTGAACGTAACTGCCACTTAGAAAACTGGTCCATGCATCATTTATCATACAACCGTCTTAGGTTCGACTCACGACAAATTGACCGCTAGTTGTTAGTTTCGCCATACGTAATGGAATATTATAGTATACTTGATTTTGCTCGTGAATTCGTCCGCTACTCCGCAACCGATCCCGTCGTCTTAGCCAGATAAAATGTTCTTAATATGCAGACAGTTTTTTAAGAGGATGATCAGACCATCAAACTGAACCACTTTTTCTATGGGACCAATTCGCGAAAAAAAATTTGCTGTTCCATACTAAACTGTTGTCCTACTCGACCCAAAATTATGGGACAGCAAACATTATATCGTAATTTGTTAATATCTTTAATGTACACACTTTTGTTACACTTTTATAATAGTGTAGACTAGCTGGTACCCTCGACTTCGTCTGCGTGAATGCACCCTCCCTGGGGGATGTAAGATGAGGATGTAATAATGCTCGTCTGTTATCTTCGTATTTCGAGACAGCAATGGTTGCAAATGGTTGGTTGTTTGAGAGCGATCGTGACAGTGGTAGCCAACACTTATTATTAAGAGGTTTCCCTGACCGAACGACCTTGACCCTTTCAGAGCCGCCTCACCTCTACTGAACTACGTCATTTTAGTAGGTGTTCCTATTTTAGATTGGCTCTTACTTCATTATGTCACAATGGTGCCTAAGAGAATGAAATTCAAAAATCAAGAATTTGCACCAAATGTTACAATTATCTAATTAACTCATTAAATATTGGACTTAAAAAATAAAAAAGTTTAAATTTTAGATCACAATATTGTCTACATAATGGTGTGTGTCACAAGTAAAAGTGACTTCAACTTATAAAGTAGATGCACCTAATACAGAATTTTTCAAATATTTAGGCTTCCCTTTGAACACAGGTTTCTTACGTATTTCATAGAAAAATAAAGCCTAGTTATTGAAGACACTGCAATATTTTTTATTATTTTGTATGTCTTTCAAATAACGACAAGATAGCTTCTAAAAACCAGTAAAATATGGCCCGGTGTTTACATAGTGGTAGCGTCTTAAGAAATTGGACCGTGAATCGTTTATCATACAGCCAACCCGACTCTCCGGCCATACATACGACTTAAATATTGAACAAATTGTTCAACAACTTGTACTTGTCTAAAGTCGGTAGTAGTGTATTAACTTCAGATATTGTAAATAAAAGATGAACGACCTTACATCAAAAGCACCAAATAATATGGTATTGACATTACTTTGCTTTCAATTGTGATTAAATCCCATTGAAATATAAATTAACTTTTTATATCAAGGTCAAAATATTAACCTCTCAACAATGTAACTTAATTAACGAAATCAATTCGTTTCAAATACTCAATTAAATGTTACTGCAGATTACGGTCAGGTCAGGATACACAAACAAATAAATTAATTAACAATAACCTTGCAACGGCAGTTTTTCCTAGTTAAGTATAGGCATAGAGAAATAGCACAGCTTAAGGGTATATTACTGTTGGCGTGCTCCATACAAACGAAGTCTGGTGATATTTTCATTACTAACCAATTAAAATCAATGAAATTTTGCAGAAACAATCTAGAAACAAATCTCTATGCTTGTATCTCTATACTGTTATTAAGTTATAGTGCCTCAAAGATTTCCATACAAAAATTAAATTAATCCTGCATTGAAACTGTATATTTAAACGAAAATCGGACACGATACAAGCATAGAGATTTGTTTCTAGATTGTTTTTGCAAAATTTCATTGAGTTTAATTGGTTAGTATTGACAATATCACCAGACTTCGTTTGTATGCAGCGCGCATTTACGCATTCGGAATAAACTTCTCTTAAATCGACCGCAGTCACAGTGCAATAATTACTACAGTAGAATATTTAAACGGCCGGTCACTCGCATCGCGGTCAACATACGCAAGCACGGTCTTTAGAGTAGAATCTCGCTGTCGTAAGAAATCTGAAAATTATATAGGTTTGATAAGATAATGATCCAACGTTTTCCTATATTATAGGACTCAGTAAAGCAACTGTCCACGGTCCACTATAGTTACTGTCACTACGCTATAGATAACTTGGAAGAAGTGCCATATTATGTTGGAATACTGGTATATATACAGGATGAAATTGATATCCTTCCCATCCTTTAAAACTAAAAATCTAACTTTTAGGTAATAAAGATTATCATCTTGTCGTGTGGGCAGCAAGCCCTGGTGTCAGAATTTTTCAGACCGCCTTACTGCCTCTGACGTGGTTTGTAACGACTACTACCACCAGAGATAGTAGCTGGGACCAACGGCTTAGAGTGCCATCCGAAGTAACGGAATCATCTTTCTTTTCAGGCAATCAGGTGATTCAGCCTGCAATGTCCTAGCCAACTGGGGAAAAACGCACAAACTGACATATCACTAGGTATCCACCATGCATGCAAGAGCCCAATGCTCTTAACCATTAGACCACGGAGGAAGTTCTAAAGATTATTATAGTGTCCATCAAGCGAAAATCAATAAATACTAAAGAAAATATTCATACGATCTCGATTAAAACATTAGTTTTGGGTCTCGTGCATGATGCAGGACATACAAGCAGCGAACGTTGCGTTTCTTTGAAGATGTCACTAATACACTATGTTTTACTATGGCTTCAGCTAGAATTATACGAAGCAAGCCCACTCTATACGGGGTGAAATTGATATCATTTGCATCCTTTTAAATTAAGAGTCTACCCATCAAACTGAACAACTTTTACTATGGAAGCAAAGCGGTCGGAGCAGAAAAAAATCTGCTGTTGCATACATTTGATTCGAATACGAATAGGCATTGCAGCTTAGGATGGAACAGCAGATTTTTCTTTTGCTCCAATAGTAATAGTTGTTTAGTTTGATGCGTAGGGATGGCGAATGCTATCAATTCCACCCTGTATAGTTGCTGTAGTACGTATCCCACTAAGGCCAAACATTAAAAAAGTAATATTATTTTCATAATAAGTTTGAAACTTGTTACTGGTGTGTCGTGCGTGTAGAATCTCATCCAAACCCGCATAATGTAAAACTTTGGCCTCTTCTCGACGTAGACACCCACAACTCGAACACGTGGTAAGCATTTACAATAATTTTATCTCCAGAGGTTATACTGATTAAAATTTAGTGTACCGCAGCGTAGCGGATACATTGACCTCAGTTCGAAAAGGGCAATCATTGTCAAACTGATTTGTATCTTATTAACCTTAGAATGTTGCTAAGAGAATGGACCTGATACTAGTTGCTCGACAAGTCGACAAGATATTATTAGGTTGAGAATTCATATAAATACTTACCTAGTTTAAATGATATCTAAAACAAGAACGCACAAGTTAGGTATCTGAAACGTCAGATCAGGATTTTATTCGAAATTTTAATCATGTTTTCTTTCATCTACGATCACTATCGCTTTGGCCTTCAAAATTATATAGGGGTCCTTCTTAATATGCAGACATTTTTTTAAGGGGATGATCAGACCGTCAAACTGAACAACTTTCTCTATGGGACAAAAGTCGAAATCGCGAAAAAAATCAGCGGTCCCATACATTTGGCTCGAGCAGATTTGCAGTTTTGTATGGAGCAGCTTATTTTCGCGATTTCATTGTTGGTGCCATAAAGAAAGTTGTTCAGTTTGATGGTCTGAGCATCCCTATAAAAAACTGTCAGCATATTAAGAATATAGGGTCCCCCTTCTTAAAATGCTGACGGTTTTTAAAGGGGATAACCAGATCATGAAACAGAAAAACTTTCTCAGTGGGATCAACATAGAAATCGCGAAAAAAAAAATCTCATCATTTACATTTGAGTCCATTCGGTTTGCAGTTTCGTGTGGAACATTCGATATTTTTTTTCGCTTTTTCGGCGTTGGTCCCATGCTAAAAGCTGTTTGATTGTCTGATCAACCCCTTATAAAACCATCAGCGTATTTAGGACCCTGTTTACTCGTAAAAACGATTGTATTTTATGACTTCACTACCAATCTCGTATATTTTCTGAGACAGACTAGAAGTCTATTAGACAGACTATTAGGCCGAGATTCAGAGACGATTTTTAAGTCATAGTTCGAACTCCCATACATTTTTGCCACGCTTAGCTCGAGCTAAGACTAAAAAAATCGTCTCTGAATCTCAGCCTCAGTCTTCTACTAAAGGAATTTGATACAATTCCATCAAAGAAATGCACATTCTCTACACGTGTTTCACTACGAAACATCTGAGAAATTCGACAGCATTATTAACTTTAGCTTTCTAACGACGAGATATAAGAACATTAGTCTCGTATCATAAGTTTACTTAATTAACAAAAAAACTAACACTTATCTGGGAAACGGAGTATAAAAATCACAAACTTCAAAATTCAGTATTACGTGGTATTACAGTGTACGTTTCACTAGTAGTACCGGAACTCTGCCCATTGTGACGGGGGAGTACGCATGGCGACAGATCAACCTACCCATAGTTGGACCTTATGTCCATGAACATAAGAGTTCAACTATGGGTAGGTTGATCTGTCGCTGTGTGTACAATACATGCATCGAAATTAAAGCATGCAGGGAGGCTGCTTGGTGGATATTCTGAGTTTTCGGAATATCTCTGTCTGGGTTGTCTGGAGGAAATAACTTTTAGTGATAAGGACGCCTTTTGTACCCTTCTTGTTTGTGTATATTGTTGTTTTTTTGTATTGGTGTGCAAATGAAATATATTTATTTTATCTCTGCAAACCCCTTCTTATAATTAGAGAAGCACTTATTCACACGCACAGCACAAATTTTTTCGAATACTTACTTAACAAAGTCACTACAAATACTTATATAAGTTACTTAAAAGGTTCATCAACTAAAGAAGACACGACAATTATTCCAAGATCGAGCAATGCCAGAGCAAACAGTCCTAAGACGACAGTCAATATTGACATACTATCTCAAATATCGAGCTGTCAGCTAACCGACTGGTCGATTGATTCCTTGAACGAATGCGGCAAAGCCTTCCGAGAATAAGTAATTTGAGAATGAGTTTAGAAATTTTTAAATCACAATTTTCAACACAGGATAGTTTGTAGAAGTTTTTACCTAGAATCCTAAAAAATAATAGTAATTAAGTAGGCAATATTAAATGATCCGTTTTGAATATACAGGGTCCTTCTTAATATACTGACACTTTTTCAAGGGGATGATCAGACCATCAAACTGAACAACTTTCTCTATGGGACCAACATCGAAATCGCGAAAAAAAAATCTGCTGTCCTATACATTTGGCTCGAGTAGGTTTGCAGTTTTGTATCGAACCGCTGCTTTTATTTCGCGATTTCGATGTTGGTGCCATAGAGAAAGTTGTTCAGTTGGGCGGTCTGATCATCCCCTTAAAAAAGTGTCCCTGACCCTATATTATAAAATATTTATAAAACATCATATTTCTATAGTCTATCCCGTTGGGAATAATAGTTGCAATCGTCTTTATCTAGTATTATGATAAACGATCAATAACACTTAAAAGTTTACATTTTTCTAACCTAATACTGCGACAAAATATAGTTTTTCACGATCGCAATGAACTCGACTTTGCTATTAGCATTTTCGCTTCAAACTAACTTGACCGGCGCAGAGCAGACGCTATTCCCTATGTAGCTCGCACAGGTCCGGATAGGGCTATCACACAAGAAGAATCAAGATACGCAAGCCACAGGTCGCGCATCGAATCGTGAGCGCTCTGGGAATTGGGTAGGGATTTTTGGCGCAGGTTGATGACGTAAAAGGCGACTAATCAGCCAATGGCATTCGTGCGTCGGCCGCCTCCCGCTTCCCCCCGCTATAATTTGTTTTCTACGCATTCAAGGTCATCGCTCATGTAACGTAGCGCGATCCGTACATGTTTATATATCAAAATAAAAGAAAACCAACTAAATTGATGAATTTCTGGAGTACTATCACATCACAAAGCAGATAACTGCCCATACGTTTGAATCGAGTAGGTATTGCAGTTTAATATGGGACAGCAGATTTTTTTTTTGTTCTGACAGGTTTGTTCCCAAAGTAAAAGTGGTTCAGTTTGATGGGTAGTATATGTGGTTTAAAGGTTAATGATACTTTTCCTTACACCCTGTATATATCAAAACGAAGAATTGTATAAAGGACTAATTATCAAAATGATAAATTCTACTAAATTCTATTAAGAGAGCTGAAATCGTAACTCGACAGCGGGTCAATGACCGCTTCTTGTTAAATATGGTGGCCCGTTAAATTTTAGATCCAAAATTAAAGGAATACGTGTTTTTTTGGAAATGAGCATAATGGATATTCATAATGTTTTATCTAGCAACCCTACTTGGGACTAAATAACACGTTTCGGTCGCGGAGCCATTAAAATACCGCATGCCCACGCGCAGCGGGCCTATGTCCGTATACTCCGTACTATGTGTCAATAGGAATCAAATTGATTGATCAATGATTGTGTATTGATTCTTTCAAATGACGCATTCTCGTTATGTGATGTAACAAAGATAATTGCTTAATTTGAAGACCTTCGTATCTTGATTGGAAGTTCGATGACTTTCTAGATGTGCAAAATCCGAGTTATAAACTGGAATTATATGAGGGTGTGGCTTTACCGATCATAGGAACCCGGCATGGTAAGAGTTTTACAGAGTTTCACGTATTTTTCTCATCAAAGTGATTACCTAGTCTATGTAACCAAAGATAGATTTTTAAGACGATTTACGACTGCTCCAAAAATGTCGTGTAAGTATTACCTGCTACTAGCTGATCAAATATTTTTCAAGAAACTTAGAGTCTTAACTTTTAAATTCCAACTACCTTATTAAGAGAAAAACGGTTAAAATCGGATATGTCTATATTAGATGGCAAAAATACATGCATCAATATATTTTAGAAATAATTGAAATTGTTAGGTACGAGATAGTCTTTGTATGTAACGAACGCAACAATCAAAATTCAAGTGTATGAGAATCGTAGCGTGTGTTGGTTCATATCCTCTGCCCACCCCCATAGGACAATTGCGTGAGCTTATATACAGGGTCTAACTTAATATGCTGACACTTTTTTAAGGGGATGATCAAACCATCCAACTGAACAACTTTCACTATGGGACCAACATCGAAATCGCGAAAAAAAAAAATCTGCTGGCTAAAGCTGCATTTGGCTAAAGTAGGTTTGCAGTTTTGTATGGAGCAGTTGTTTTTTTTTTCGTGATTTCGATGTTGGTCCCATAGAGAATGTTGTTCAGTTTGATGGTCTGATCATACCCTTAAAAAAGTGTCAGCATATTAATAAGGACCCTGTTTGTATGTTTTTGACACAGTGAATCTCATTCATCATCGAAGATCAGCTTGTTCCACAATATAATTATAGATTTGTTTCGGCATCTCTAACAGTTTTTAAAAAAAGAAAATATCATAATCTCTTAGTAGAAGGAAATAGCCAGTACATCTCGGAGTAGAGGTCTGACCAGATCATTGCATCGGCAAACAGGAGATTGAAACCTCGCGCAAAAAGGGTTGATCAATACGGCGCCGGCTCTGCGGCCGGTAGCAAGTTCAGAGAAGTTCAGACCATATCCGATTTCAAGCGTTTTACTATACAGGGTGTTAGGGTAAACCGTTGCATTACTATAAGGGTTGATTGTACCCATGATACTAAAAAACTTTCCCTAAGAAACCTGTAATGGAAATTCGCAAAAATAATTTTGGACTTTCCATACTAAATACAATCAGCTGATCGAACATTTGTATGCAAAGTCGATTTTTTTTTGCGTGTTACCTGTTGGTTTCTTAGGGAAAGTTGGTCAGTATAATAGGTACAATCTCCTCTTAAAGTAAAGCAACTGTTTAACCTAACACCCTGTAGATACTAGATTTGTTTTGCAACCTTGATTGTATAGGTAAAGGCCTTGAATTAAAATCCAGTTATAAAATTCACATTTAAAGAAAATTTATTCCAATTCATGAATATTTAGATATAACATGTGGGTCAACACGGAGCGTAATTAATTCACATGTCAAAGAAGACCGGAGTTAGAAATTCGTTGTTAAAAGATACATACATACATAGCAACGTGACCAGATAAAGGAGTCGAGGAACGAGAATGAAACCTTGTCTGAAACCTGCGCATCTACCCGGACATTCGAACTTCACAATTGCTAGCGATTTCGATGTTGGTCCCATAGAGAAAGTTGTTCAGTTTGATGGTCTGACCATCCTCTTAAAAAACTATCAGCATATTAAGTTGGACCCAGTATAGACATCGACAGTGATGATCCTTTACTTATCAACCTTCGAAGGGCTTTAATAACGTTTACTATCAATTAAGTAGTAAACGAAATAGCTAATAGCGCAAATTGAAAACAATACAGTTTATGTACTACAAGTGCATCTACGAGGCCAACCAATCGATATCACATTCGATACGTTACAGTACATTTATTTACTACAGTAACGAAAATATAGCCTTGAAAAGTTAACGGTCAGTCCATGGACTAATCAATGCTATGATGCAGTAGATTAATAAAATGATATTTTGTGTATAGGATATTTTTAATTTATCATCGGAGGGAACATAACATCAGCTACTTCATGAGATCGAATTTAAAATGTGTAGATTAACCAGTCCAGTATCAGTGGAAAAAATTTAGATCCACCAACCAATAAACCCCCACCAATTGAATACTAAGATCAAATATACCTTCCATCTTTTCTCTTAAAGATATAAACGACCAATTTAATTGAAATTTAGAAAAAGTTTTGTATCCACTCTACAGAAACAACGGGTAATTTTTAATCGGTTGTTACATTTTTAACTGTATCTATTATTAAGCATTGACCAGTTTATTTAAAACCTTAACAATCGCGTTGAATCGTTGCGTAAATATAGATCTAGAACAGTGTGTTGAATGTTTGTATAGAGTTAATTTTTAAGAGAATTTCATGCATTAATTTTAGGACATAGTACGTTAGTAACAGATGAATATAACTGGTTACCTACCTTCTTATAGTTAGATTAGATCAGCAATAGAAATCGTATATTTCGAAGAATAAAAACAGTTTGCTTTTAACTATTTGATAGCGCATTTTTAGAATCATAGGAAATTTTTATTTGAATTGACCTATAGAATAGCGATATCGCTCGGTACTAAGACCAAAATGCACTCAGATACAAAATGTTAATAAATAAGTGCAAAACCTCATACACCCCAACAAATTTATAACGAAATAATTACATTGAAACAATAATTTCATTATTTGATTAATTAAAGTTGAAAGTAATTCGCATTTAAAAAATTTCATGCAAAAATTATTTGTTATTATTTCTGCAATTAATGAAAGCGATCCCGCTTTCATGCTCATGGATACATTTTAAGAATCTTGTTTTGGTAGTAAGTAAGGTGAGTGTGCCTGTGCGGTGGGTTGGAATCGAGTTCAGTAAATTTTAAATTATACGAACAAATTATTTAATATTTTGAAAAAAAAAATAACTTATGTTGAAACCTTTATAATTTTATTCTGCTCTCAATTCTAAACAAACTATTTTCTAGTTTTGCGTTTATGTGTTTGTTTGAGTATCTTAATTTTCATCAGCGATGTTGGACACTATATGAGTAACCTATTTTAGTTTTTACTGACAAAAATGACAGTCATCAAGTTACTGAATAAAATCAAGCAGAAAGTTGTTCAGTATCATAGGCACAATCACCCCTTAAAGTAATGCAACTGTTTACCCTAACACTGTAATTATAGCAACCTACATTCAAACCTATAAAACACATAACTTCTTCATACATAACCAGCCTTACATAAAGCTCGATAGCAGCCTTGCAAAATGTCGAAACTAACACAAAACCTAATGATTGTGGAAGCACGGTCCACTGCCCGGTCTGTTGCAAGCACCCCAGCTATTTCCGGAAGAATAGAAATTGGGCCGTCGGTCCGTCCGTCCGTGAGGTTCTGCAATGGACCTTGTTTACGTCTGGTTTATAAACATTTGTTTCCGGGGTTTATGTTGATTTCACGCCGTTTATGTGGGTACAACACGAATGTACTATTGGTGATGTATGATGTAGCATGTACGACTTATAGGCGACGAACAAGGAAGAAACTCTTCAAAACGAGGAATCGTAGCACCCCTGTTAGATGGTTGCACGTGGAATGAAAACCGGCCAAGAGGGAGTCGGACTCGCTCATGATCATGATTGTTCCGTAGCCATTGTATAAGTAGAAAAAGAAAAAAAGTTTTTTATCTGTTTATCTTACCTAAGAGAAATTTTTGGAACACAATGATAGCGCGATTTATTTTCGAGCAATCTAGTTTGTCTTTAAAGAACAACTCCATTTTACTGTTTTTTTCTGGAACTGGTTGAGCTACAGCATCCGTTATAATTGTCACTGAAAGTATTTACCTTAAGCTATATTTTATAACATTTTCAGATTGTTTTTTCATACTACATTTCTGTTTTTGGGTTACTGTTATGTCTTCTTGCCGAATTTCGATTCAATAGGTGCAAACATGAACGAGTTATTGAGGCGGGGCATACAGACAGACAGAATGGACGAAAGTATAAGGATAGAAATATAAGTTTCTTGTTTGACTACGGAACCCTAAAAATCGGATTAGGTCATTTTAGTTTAGAGCATATAAATTCCTAACGGCTTTTCAATATAGATGCATACAATTCTACTAAACAGTAATGTTGGTATTCTAGGCATTATGTAACAGAGTGTGTATGGAATAACAAGTTAATATATTGAGGGTTTCCCCCGCAACAGTTGAATAATTTCCCAGAATGCTTAAAATACCGTAGTATTAATAATTACTTCCTTGTGATCATGTGTTACATCTTATATAAAATGCAAAAATGGAATCTACCTTTCAGAAATAGTCAGATGCAAACTACCTTTCGATCTATGACACATGATTAGGGGCTGCCACCAATCCAGGTTTTAAGAAAACATAATTATCACGGTACTGGTAAGCGAACTGTGAACTGCTGTGTGTGTGGTGAGCTGTGGCGACGGGCTCACTCCCCGTCACACTGGACAGAGTTTCGGTACTAGTGAAACGTGGATGTTCTGTGGTTTCAGAATATCTCTGACTACCTCTTAGGGGAATATAGTCGTGAGCATATGCTATGCTGGTAAGCGAAGCAACAGCTTTTCAAACTAATTTGCTGTCAGCACAGTTCTTTAATATGACAAACCTCTCGTAGAAATAAGAATAAAGAAAAGTACAGAATATTACTAAAATTTTCGTACAGGACACTTTGACGGACTTTTTCAAGGATTTGTGGTACGATTGTCGAATTGAGGACCGTATGTTGACCGTAAGTCAGAGCAAGTCCCAGAATGTCATAGAAATAAGAAGAGCAGGTTCTGAAAAATACTAAAATGTATGCATATGTCTTAACTTTTCCAGTCTCCAAGAGCACGATTCTCAAAGGCAACCCTACCAGTGATTGAATTCATAGAACCAACTTTTTCCAGACAAGCTTAGATCACTTTCACAGTTTCACTTCGATAGTAAAACTCTTTTTGCCACAAACCTACCAGATTACGACTATCACTTACCTCTATCTTCGAACCGCATTCTTGGCATTGCATTGCAGCAAATAGGTGTAACCAAAAAGGCAGTCTATTTCGAGTCGAGGCTCGGGCGAAGTCAATGACATGTTGCCAATTATGATTAACGAGATAGGTGGAATTGTTTTAACTGTTTAATAAAAAGTTGTTGAGGCTAGACGGAATAAAACACGTTTTTTTTAAAGTCTCAAGTGATTTGTTTTGTTATTTTGTGTGATCTTCAATAGTTAGGTATACAACGTGTTAATGAATAAGCGCAACACCTCATACACCCCAACTGATTTATAGCAAAATATTTACATTGAAACAATAATGTCATTATTTTATAGTTAAAATTTAAAGTTATTAGCATTTTAAGTTTTGAGACAAAACTGATTTTTTATCATTTCAGCAATGAATGAGAGCGCTAGCGTGCTCGTGGATACATTTTAAGAATCTTGTTTTGGTAGTAAGTAGGGTGAGATTGCCCGAGCAGTGGGTTGAGATCCAGTTCGATAAATTTTAAATTTTACAAACAAATTATTTAATATTTTAAATAAAATTACTTATGTTGAAACCATAATAATTCGATTCTGCTCTCGATTCTAAACAAACTACTTTCTAATTTTGCGTTAATTCATTAACACGTTGTATACAAGGTGTAACAAGACATGCTAGAGTAATATTTGTGACGTTCTCTGGGAAAAGGGATTTTGTTGTCGGTTTTAGTTTCCAGGATATTCACAGGTTTATGAAATATGAAAACGATTTTGGATCTATGAATAACTCCATATCGACAACAAGGTCCCTTTGCCCTGAGAACGTCGCATTTAAAGGGGTGTTTTGCTTTTGATTTGGACCATCATCAAATTCGAAAAAATACATTATTGAACCACCTACCTAAAACTCCTAACGAAATTTTAGTCAATTCCCATAATGGTGGAACTGGTTCAAAAGTTACTTGCAACATTTGTACCAAACATACTAACAAACAAACTATGAAACCAACTAACTAACAACGAAAGCTCAAATGTCAAGTGCCTAAGGGCCCTGGGTCTCTTAAGAGAAGTTTATTCCCAATGCGTAAATGCGCGCTGCATACAAACGAAGTCTGGTGATATTTTCAATACTAACCACCAATTAAAGTCAATGAAATTTTTTCAGAAACAATCTAGGCACAAATGTCTATGCTTGTATGGTGTCAGATTTTCGTTAAAATATACAGTTTTAAAGCTAGAAGAAATTTAAGATTTGAATAGAAATCTTTGACGCACTGTAGCTTTAAAACTATACATTTTAATGGAAATCTGACTTCATACAAGCATAGAGATTAGTTTCTAGATTTTTTCTGAAAAATTTCATTGACTTTAATTGGTAAGTATTGAAAATATCACCAGACTTTGTTTGTATGGAGCGCGCCAACGGTAATATACCAGTAAGTCCGGGTCTGAGTTTAGCACTGCCTAATGTGCTCGCCTACACCGAACTAGGTTGTAAGCAAGCTGAATATCAAATTAGATCTACGACATTTAAACTCTTCACACTAAAGTATGAACAGAAAATTAATAATGCCTGTCAGATGCAATAGCTAAGATACCATAAGCAAAAATATCTACCGAATGCAGATCATTTCAAACGCGCCACCTTCGCTGTTCTTGCGTGAATCATTAGCGACCCTGTTTAAAATATGTCCGTCTAGCACTTACGATATTTGCAAAGAATATTGCACAATCAATGAAAATTAAGTATTTTTTTGTTGAAATAGTAATAATGATTACGTAATTATAGCAAACGTCTCCTAAATTAAACTGCTATTCCGCATTTGTAAACTGATATTAATGACTATCGTGATTCAGATATACCTAATGCAGTTTTAATGTAAATTACTTAATGAAACTAGTATACTCTTGGATTTAGTTGAATCTAGTATCAATTCACCAGTGGCGAGTAACCTTGCCTGCAGTGCAGGAGGCGATGGTTCGATCCCCGTCCAAGCCGACTCGTACCAATGAGTTTTTCGGAATTGTATGTACTATTTGTAACATCACTGGCTTTTCGGTGAAGGAAAACATTACGTACCAATGTCTACATACCGAACCCGTTGACATATGTTGCTGACAGCCGCTGACACAGCCGTTTCCATATATAATTTGTAGCTTCGGGTTGTCATCGGATTCGGCGTGTTGATACCATAACTCTAACTCTACTAATTATGTATCATATTCGTATTCATCACACAACTATTTCCTCCTAGGATTCGAAGCAGTGACCCTCGCCTTCGTAGGCATATTCACTACTGTTTTCGGATGAAACCAAATGTAATTTTTTTCTTTAGTTCCACCTATAGTTGAGTTTACGTTTAAATCTTTATGGAAAATATATCAATAGTTACGGTAATTTACGCTGCACACGACCTTCGGTTTAATAACAAACAGTGCTTAACACAAATGGTTTGTGTAGGTATCACAATTCGTATGATGGCCGTATTCATCAGATTTTATGCATTAGACGGACTAATGTATATAGTTGCAATACACGAATGGTGTTTTAGACAAGAAAGGACACTGGGCTAAAATGTATGGCCACTAGTCCAAGAGCTCCCCGCTATTGCACAGGTAGGGACAGTTCGAGGATACCCTAACGTACATCGTGTACAACGGGCATCAAAATATTTTAGAGAGAAAAAAAGATACAGACTGTTTTATTTTTACGCGCTCATTTTAAGAAGAAATTATTTTTACATTATGGCCCAAATGATGTCATTTCTTTCGGGGTAGACACTTAGCTACAACAACAAAAATTTATGATTAAGCGTGCAACAGTAAGATCCTCACGTGTACTAGAATGTCAATTTCAGGATGAAATAACGATTTTCTTGTTTTGAGTTTACGAGATGCTAAGGTTTAGAGATTCTTTTGCATTAATAATAATAAAAAACCAATAATACTAACCATATGAAACAAGGAATTCAACCACCAGATAAAAATAGCGGTGAAATGCTAACATTAGTATGAAAAGTCGCTAAACAAAACACCCAATATCTTTTTTTCTCTCGAAAAGATATTGGTGGCACATATAAAAAAATGTTTTATATATAAAACCCCCTTTCAAACATTGTATGCCAATTAGGTGGGGGGGCTCTTGGACCACTCCTGCCCAATCTCCTTTAATTCGTAAATATTCCCTACTATCTATAAGAGCTTGGAACAAAAACAATATTGTTAAATTTACGCCAACACACAACTTAACGGCAGTTCTAAATGCCGCTGCAAATTCCGAACATTTCTCAGCTTTGATTCAATTGCACTTGCTTGTGATATAACTAGAACCCAGGTGCAATCACGAATTCTACACAAATATACCTATAAGAGGTACAGGTTTGAATGTTCGAAGTAATCTCCGAAATCACGGCTTGGTTTAAACATTATTTCACATTTTAAGAGCTCGTTTAAAGCTAAACGAAAGTAAGCTATTTATGCTCTTGGAAAAATGTTGTATTTTCACGAGATAATCAAGCAAAGTGAGGAATACAGTCCCGCTAATAAGTTCACAATGAAGTTTAAGGTCTGGAACTCGGTAATGGTCGAAGAGAGCCTCCCGAGACATCAGGGCACCTTGAGCAATCAGCAAGCCTTTTGCAAGCAACATTAGCAAATTTCTTTGCCATGGACTCGACAGAAGAAGAATTGGCGAAGTTATATTGCCTGTCCACAGAATATACGCGAGAAAGCGAAGCGGTGAGCGAAAATTCCACAAACATCCTTACAAAGAGATTCTATTCCCTGATTTTGCCCTCTGTGGTAGTCCCACACTACCTAACTCTTCTCCTGTAAACACTAAACAGGCAACTTGTTTCCTACAATACTTGAATTCATGCTAAAGTTAACTTAAACACAAACGAGTAAGGTAACAAGGGTGGATGGAAATACTAGTTATCAACTGTAATAGATAGTTAGAAGTAGAAGTGACAGGCGTTCCGACCTTGCCGGCGAGCGGGCTGCCGACCAATTCCCAAATTCCGGTAATATAGCGGTATCTGGGGCAGCACGGATTAATGTGTAAAGTGGGTCTTATTGATTAGCTTGGCTTAGGTGAAGGTAAGCTGTGAGCTGTTTTGTTACAAAACGTTCGAATAGTTTGGGATCAAGTTGTATTTATTTTATTTGCAGCTAGGTACTCTTAAGGGAATATAATTCGGTGCGTGCTTCATACAAACGAAGTCTGGTGATATTTTCAATACTAACCAATTAAAGTCAATTAAATTTTTCAGAAACAATCTAGAAACTAATCTCTATGCTTGTATGAAGTCAGATTTTCGTTAAAATGTTTAGTTTTAAAGTTACAGTGCCTCAAAAATTTCCATTCCAATCTTAAATTAATCCTAGCATTAAAACTTTATATTTTAACGAAGATCTGACTTCATACAAGCAGAGATTAGTTTCTAGATTGTTTATGAAAAATGTCATTGACTTTAGTTGGTTAGTATTGAAAATATCAGCAGACTTCGTTTGTATGCAGCGCGCATTTACAAATTCGGAATAAACTTCTCTTAAATCTGTATGCTGATATAAAAACTAGTATGGACATTATCTACGACTACAAGTAGTAATTAATTGATATGTAGATATTACCATATAATGTTGTTATTAAATGTTAACTCAATGTATTTTATAATTAATGTAGTTGTTTCGACTTAATTGAGTACTAAATTAACGTTTGATTTGGCTGGGTGACGTGAGTTGACACGTCATTAAAATTCCTAACAGGTGGGTATTTTTAGCTAAATTTTTGACGACCCCGACGATTTTTTAATTAAGTAACAACAAAATTACAAGGGTATTGAATAAACCCTTAAAAGTAGGATTAAAAAAATAGGGCTAACAATCTCTAATCCAACATTTTGATAATAATACCTACTTAATGTTTGTTGAATATGTACCTATCTACCAGTTGCACGTACGTTCATTAAAGTTAATCCTCCATTAAATCTCTTGCTGTCACTTTTTGTTTTGTTGACATAGTAAAAGATTTAATGGAGGATTAACTTTTAATGAACGTACGTGCAACTGACCGAAAGTGTTGTTAAATCTAAGGGGAGACCAATTACAACATGCAGTAGAACGAAACAAGTTTAAAAAAACAATCAGTAAGTCTTAGGTAGGTTCAGAAAAATGATACAAAACGCTTCTAAATTTTTTTACCATCAACCTAAACAGCATTGCAAGTGTATTTAAGAATGTGTACAGTGTCAGACAAGGCAATAAATACATCACTGCTGCAGATTTAGTGCTGTAAAGAAACCGATTGATTATAATTGATGTTTGTAAATCTGCACTGCCTGGCATTCCTGTATAGATAAATATTAATTAACCATTTTAAAAGTTTGCAGCTTTTTTAAATCCAATTGCAGGGCACAGAAAAAATGAAATCCTGTATTTATCATTTCATTTTACGTGAATCGAGACTTGGATGGAGATGTGTAAAAGATAGAATTTGTAACATTACAAGCCATTTAGTTAAACCAAATTGAAACCTATGTTTTACTTTAATACTGCATATTTATTAAGTATTCTTATTTTTATACTTTTATTTCTTTTTGAGTTTGTTTTTACAGTCACTGTCTCTGTAGTGGGTAGGAACTGGCTTCGGACCTTGACTAGTTTCGGAGCCAGTGCCGCAATTGTTAGTTTAGAAGTTGTAAAATTTTCAATAAAGGATTTTTTATGTTTTATGTAATGTTGAATTATTTTGTGGTAAAGCCATTTTTAGTTTAACAATTCTTTGGGCTATGTTAGTTACTTTGGTTCTTCTGCAGATCTCTTCATTTTTGATTCGATCTCGCCGGGCTCCGACTCCGAGCATAGCCCTCTCCATTGCCCATTAACATAGCCCAAAGAAATGCTAAACTAAAGTGGCTGTGGGCGCAGAACCAATGGCGGATGGGGCCGAAGAGTTCTCGAGTGGCGACCGCGTATCGGAAAACGCAGCGTGAGTAGGCCCCCACAAGGTGGACCAACGACCTGGTGAAGGCGGCGGGAACTTGTTGAATGAGGGCAGCGCAGGACTGGTTGGGAGAGGCCTATGACCAGCAGTGGACGCCTATCAGCTGATGACATGATGAAGCCATTTTAAGGCGAGGAAGATGGTAGTCTTGGCCTAGCTTAGGCACTCCTAAGCTAGGCCAAGAGTGGCTACCAGTGGATTCAGCCATTACCATCAAGAAAAAAAATAGCTCTTTCTATGTATTACCTATTCGGGGATTGAGTAGCAGGTCTTTTGGCTCAATAATCATGAGCATCATCATCAGCCTATACACGTCCTACTACAGTGCACAGGTCTACCCTGGGGGAGGGTATATGCGACAATGTTGATTTGCCTAAGTTAGTCAAGATCTGAGTAGCTAGATAACTTGGTGGGACTAAATCTATGCTATCGTTAAGATTTTTTATTTTTATTTAGGCATGTTTTGATGTATTATACAATGTTGAAAGTAGGAGGAAGAGCAAAGTGCTAATTACCATGTGTTAAGAGAAAAGATGGTAATAAAGAAGAAAGCTGATGACTGGAGCTATAAAATCATATGTAAACATGGACAGTTGCCAAATAGGTGACGGACTAATGTGGGCGGTCAACTCTTGTCAGACTGAGCATTGACTTTATTAGATTGTTAGACTCTTAATAGGTATAAGAATGGTTTGTGATATATTTATCTCTTACTAGGCACCTTATTTGTTAAATGCATTTGAAAATCAAACAACATGTAACCAATCACAATAGTGTTAAGAAGTGTGTTAGTGTTAACCAAAGATTGTTTGAAGGATGACATGATTGAAAGAATGGAGTGGACACAGAAATTACGGCTAAAAGAGATGAATGGAACATGATTTTATATTTTGTGGACTCCAAATAATGAGACAAGCATGATGATGACCTATAACTTGTTTAATGTTTATCGACCAAACCGAACTGGGCCCGATCAACCTTCCTATGATATCAGTATCATCATGAAGGTTGATCGGGCCCAGCTCGGATTGGTGATGATGACCAAAAACTTGTTTATTTATCATAAACAAGTTTTTGGTCATCATCATGCCCTTATCTCATTATTTGGACTACTATAAGGCACAAAATAAATAATAGTACTATTCAAGATGCTTATTTATTGTATAATTCACTAGTTTATTATTATTTCTATAGGGTCCAACTTAATATGCTGACACTTTGTCAAGGGGATGATCAGACCATCAAACTGAACAACTTTCTCTGTTGGACCAATATGGAAATCGCGAAAAAAATATCAGCTGTCCCATACATTTGGCTCAAATAGGTTTACAGTTTTGTATGGAAGAACTGATTTTGTTTTCGCGATTTCGATGTTGGTGCCATAGAGAAAGTTGTTCAGTTTGATGGTCTCAACATTCCCTTAAAAAGTATCAGCATATTAAGAAGGACCCTGTATATGGATAAAAACTGACTACTCTTCAATAATAATGTAGAAAAGATTAAGAAATAAATACCATAAATATCTTGCTTGGTAACTCTTAGCATATTTTTACAATTGAATGAAATGTCATGTAAACACAATAGATGATAAATTCACAACAATGAAGATTAAAGTACATAAGTAATAATGTGGTAGATGAATATTTTCATAATTAACTGAACAAGAAAGCCTTGAGCAGAACTATTATAGAATTGATGTCACTGAAGTCATACAAAGGTTAACTTATTGTGAATTACTAACTTAAACAATAGGTAACTTGTCTTACTTTGACATTACATACTAAGTTTTACGTGTGTCTTCATAATACTTTAAAAATTACATGTTATTACATGCAAGAGTTGATGTTATAACAAACTTGAACAAAGCTTCTACATGATAAATAAATGTAGAAATGTTCTCACTGCGGAAATTTTTAACATGAATTTGACTAGAAGACTGCATGGTCAATATTTCCACGCAGACTATAAACGTGCCATGTCAAATGTTATCAAAGAGAGCACACAACTGCACCCTGGGATTTGCGTTGCAGGTCTGTTAAAGAGTGGTCACGAAGCTCCACCATTGTGTGGTGGCTCAAGCATGTAATCTTTAAGATCACCCAATAATTATTACTGAACAACATCAAGCACATTTGCTATTTATTCTGGAGATTGGCAAAATCATCAACACCATAATGAAGCCACAATTTTAAGATTAGAATAGACACACCTGGATAATCAGGACGGCAAGTCTAATTTAATGAAATTTCATCTTCTTGACAGAAGAACGACTGTACAAAAATACAATATCTGTATTTGGTTTTGTTGTTGACAGAAACCATGCTAAAACTGCCAACTAACTTTTAAGAGTGCAATTGTTGCTAAATTTGGTTTTTAGAAGTGATTTTCTATGAGTGTCTTTATGTAATTTATTATTTGGACTAAGGTTTCTCCAAATAATGGTAAATATTGTGCAGGAGGATGATGATGATTTAGATCACAGTTTCAGTCACAGTGTTTGTGTGATTTTGATTAGTGATGATTATCGCGTAGCAATTACGATTTTGATTAATGCCCCAAAGAATCGTTGATTACAATTATTTCAAACCTGTACTGAACACACTGGGTTCCTTAAAATAAACAAATTTTTAAAGTTAGGAAATAATGTAGGTACGTACATTTCAATTTACAATTACCGAAAATGATGGAAATCATTTATTATTTAATAATCAAAATTGAAGTATTACAGATTTTGTTTAAAATATTTGTAAGTTGTCTGATCTCGGTCTATTTATTTTTCTGGATTTGGGAAAACCCTGCCGGTTTACCAAAATCCAAAAACAACATATCTGAGGCAACAAATCATGGTTTGAAACATTAGATATTTTTTTAAACATTTACGAATTGTGTTTATTTAAAATTAAATTTCACTAATAGGTAATCATTAAATAATCGCAAAGATAATCAATGATTTTGATTAATTGCTAAATGCAGATGATCGTTGATTACGATTAAGCGAAATTGTAATCGATTCATAACTAATTTTGATATTTTCTTTCTCAAATACTACTACTAGGCTACTGTTGGAATCAGTTTTGTTTTTTTTTAAATATCAGATACCTATCTATACTCCATTCAAAATAGGAACGAAATTTTAAGGCTATTTTGCATTACAGAAACTTAGATATGAAACACTTCCTCTCACTTATTCTTAGAACAGCTTTAGTATCGTCGTAGATATATGGGATAGTACATGTATCCAATAAATTAATTACATTTGGTAATCAGAATTGGCCAGAAAGCTAAATAGGAATCGGAATATCTTGTAGTCCTTATTTGGAATGAAGTATAGTTTTAGCTTTCTTTCTTTTAATTTTTATTATTGTATTGCATTGTATCAAATTTCTGAAGAAATAAAACAATTTAAATATTATTTTGATCAGAACATAGGTTCTATTGGCTCTCTGATAAATGCAATGAAGGTTAAAATGTGACTAATATGTTTGTAAGCCGTCTTTTTTGATTAACATTTATTTTATTTGGTAAAATTATCGAATTGTTCAGGCAGTCTGAGTCACAAAATTTTAAATTTAAATTCTGTATTATTTGCAGAAATACCTGGAGGGATTTTAATGTTATTTCGATTTAAAATTTACGTATTATGTAGCCGGAGTTTGAATAAAAAAACTAGAGCTCAAGAGGAATGAACCACGAAAATTGTTCAATTTTGGCGCTGATCTGCCATCAACTTTTATCAATATCTGCTGTTCAAACTGTCAAGAGTTTAACTGAGAAACGAACAGCGGGTTCCGTAATGACGTTAGTGTAGGAATCTTATCAGAATATTTGCAATCTCCGTTATCTTGGGCCGGTTACGAGCTCCGAGATTCAAGCGACTCATCACGCGCTGATCGCGTTCGTGGCAAAAACCTGCCCCGCAAATTAATACAACAGTTAAACTACAACTTATAACAAACACACAACTCACCTTTTAGTCCACAAGAATTAAATGAACAGCACAAATCCGTAATCCAATAGAATATTGAACACTGATCCTATTACCGTAAGGGCACAACAAAACTTATTTAAATGAAAAACACAAATAATTTAGTTACCACGCAAAACACTAATACACAGGAATAGTTTTCAGAAATAACTCAGTACACTTTTGAACACCGAATTATGAGAAACTGGATTTATTTCAACACAAAAATTCGGCAACGGTCGTTTGCATCCCTTCCAAATGAAACATCGGCCATAACTGAAAATGTTGCCATAAAATAAAACGAAAGTCACGTTATTTCAACCTTTTTAAATCGCCTTGGGTTTTGCGGCTCGGCTACCTGTAGTTTAGGGTGCCTACTGTCGAATGTCTGAAAATGAATCATGAATAATAATGTAGAACTATTACTATTTACCAGGAAGTTGGAATAGGTATTATCTATACCTGGAGAGCAGCCTGCCTTACAATGTAATGTTCGTTCTTCTTTCTTAAATTCCCGTCGTTGTTTATGACGTAAACTTTGTCCCTTTCTAATTCAACGAAAACAATTAATAGAAACGAACAAACGTAAAATCTGAAACATCGACCGTACGAACATTACCGACCGCCATTGTCAATTTTCGTGTTTCCATGCTTGTTGGATCCATTGGTTATAAATCCATGACGTAGAACCTCGTAGAACTTTTAATAGGTTAAGTATTCCTATGGTTTTTTTTAAATAATATTTGTTGCATCTCAAATAAATTAAAAACAAAACATACATTTTGGCTAAAGATAACTCGATCAAGGTGATTTTGACGGCAGCGCGCGTACGTACACACGGCGACACATTAATATTTACAAAATCAACATAAGCTGGCCGTGCGAAGTTAATACGTTGCTCGAGCTACGCGCGGCCAGCTTATTTTGTTTTTGTGTAGCTTGATTTGTCGCCATGTGTACATACAAAATTCAAGAATTCAAGATTTAGGCTGAGATTCAGAAACGTATTGTAAGTCTTAGTCTCTCGGTAGAGAGTAGTATATTCCTTGGTCTTAGTTCGAACTCCCGTGTGTCAAAATTCATACATTTTCGCCCTACTTAGTTCGAACTAAGACTAAAAAAATCGTCTATCGGCCTAAGAATCATAGATCTCTTTCTAAGCGCTCTCTACACTTAGGCCGAGATTCAGAGACGTTTTTTTTGGTCTTAGCTCGAGCTAAGCGTGGCGAAAATGTATGAGATTTTGACAAACGGGAGTCCGAACTATGACTTACAAATCGTCTCTGAATCTCGGCCTTAGTCCACGGACCACGCGCGAACCCTCTTGTGGAGACTCATTCGCTGCTTTCGCGCGCTATCCGCGGGCACAGAATAGATAATAGTATTATATAGTTCGCATAAGAATAAAGAAAAAATGTGTGAATGGCTCAAAAGGACTAGTACCTAGAGCCGCGTTATAGATATGATGAAAAAAGTTCAGTGCTACAACAAATAAAAATGTCTCTTATTTGGTAGAAAGCCACGTCCGTGCGGTACGTTCAACTTTACGAGAAGTTTTTCTATTGTTTGTTTCATTGATTGGTTAATCTTAAATCAGTTTTTAAATATTTTACAGATGTTTTTTTTATTGGTAACTGGTATTTCATTCGCAAAAGACTACAAAAAAAATCGTGTCCCTTAGTCGCCTCGTACGACCCGGCAGTCATCTTGAACATTGCAGGGGTTTGGGGGACTGCGCAGAAGCGCTTTCGCCTACCTTTAGATTAGTCTGAATCCTCTAAAGTCACCTACAAACACCTCGGACACTGTCAGCTGATAGCAGTCATTCCGTACAAATGGGAAAAATTTTAGAGTTAAGAGGATAGGCGAGTACCGTTTTTTCCATATAAACGTATTCCCCTGTTTCCTTCTTGGATAATGACACTAGAGCAAAACATTTTTTTCCATACAATCTATGTTACCTCTGCTATGTCCCTAGGTTTTGCTTTTTTGCATTAATTAATTACTGTATGAACTAGGGACCTTCGAAAATGTCAAATTTTACCGCCCGTTTTCAGACATCCAGCAAACTTTGACAGCGTCTGTCTCATATAATATTTTTGAAAGAATTATTAAAATCGGTTTAGTTTTGGAGGAGGAAACAGGGGAATACGAAATGCTGTTTTCGTCGATTTTATGTAGATAAAATTGGTCCGAGCTGCAGTTGTCTCTTTCGCACTCTAGTCAGTGGGGTGGATCGGACAAATATGTATACAGTCGGAAAAGTGACCTATTCTGCAAATTAGCATTTTAGCCCACCTATCCTCTTAAGGGCCTATGTCGAAAAATAATTGAAGCGAAATGGGCGTGGCTTAGCGCAGCAAGCGCCCCGCGCCCCGCTACCGAACATCGTCGCGCACTAGCCCGCGAAAATCAAATCACTCAAAATGCGTAGAAGACGCTTCGCTGTTAATATATTATTAGTACCTTTTGTCGTATGAAAAAACACAATATATTATAATTAAGTATCGTTCTATTTATCCTCCTTGATCAATTATTAATTTGTTACAGGATAAATTACGGACAACCAATTTATAGATAGAAACAATACCTAACTAACGATACTCTTTAATTGATTTCACTTAAAAAACTTAAAACTCATTAATATCATACCGAAAATCACTGTACCTATCTAGAAGGAAAAAAACTATCATTACAGGATTTTGTTTTACTTTATAGTACGAGAGCTACCTGTTGGTCTTCGGTTCGGGTCTTGGTTAGGCTTTAGGTCCCGTAATCAAATCAATTCAACTTCTTATTTTTTACTTGTAATTGATATAATACAAGTCAAAACATTCTATGGTCAAAACATACCGACTATCTAGATGAAACCTGGAAGTTATTTTACGCCGTCAACAAAAATGTAAGAACGTGAAAAAATAAGTTTCGTAATTCTGCAATAATCTCAGTTATTCTCGATACCACAAGAACTTTCAGGTTGAGAAGTTGTATGACACTCATAAACCTATTTTGAAAATCCATAGGTAATTCTAAAATACCTCGCATCCCTCAGATGCATGGCATAGCATTGAAGGATGAGGATGATGCAGGATATTATAACAGGTATGAATGAATTTTAAAATGGTAAATCAACATTTATTTACAAAATCACTAATAATATTTATCTTACGACCTAAAATCAACATTTATTTACATTAGTACATTACGATAAGTGTGACTTAAGTAGTTCATTATTGCACAGCGTGAAGTTAGCACCCGAGCACAAGCAAGGGTGCTAAACGTATATGCAGGTTTAGGTCACAGAGTGCTGGAAAATTATTTACAACTTATTACCTTTTCTTTTCTCTCATACTTCTGGTATGTTCCTGCCTACGTTTCAAATTTAATGTTTTGTTCCGTTTTGTTTTTCATTATCACTGTTTCTCCTAGTACCCCAGGAAAATTAGGTGAAAAAAAGGGTCAACCTCGGATTGAGAGATAATAAGCTACAAACTTCTTTAAATCATCGTTATGATATCCAATACGTTAGGTCAAATGTCACATAAAATCTCGTTTATGCAGGTCAAAAGATTCAAGGTAAAATGTCAAAAAACAGGTCTTTAGGAAATATCTTCTTTTCTATGCTCTAAATGACCTTTGAAGTTTTAAAAAAAATTGTAGAACTTTAAATTTTCTTCAAATTTGGTCATTTATAATAGTTACCGTTCTTGAGATAGATAGGTAGAACGCAAAGAGTTGTAACTCCCATAACGGTTTGCTCCCATAGTAAAATTATACTTTTCCTTACACCCTGTATAATATTATTTGGCGTTATTAATGAAAATACATAATTTCAATAACTATACACGAAAGAAGATGATAAAGAATTATTTCGAGTTTGAATCAATCGGGATAGAAAAACGAGTACAGAATAGTGACCCTGAGCAGCGCGCATTGAAGATATTGAATAAAACCAGTCACCGCCTGCCCGACAGACGCTTCAAAACAATACTTATATGGAAAGAAGACGACATGAAGATTCCGAACAACTACAAAAACTCACTCAAACGGCTGCACAACCTAGAGAAGAAACTAGACCGAGATGAAGACCTGAAAAAGAAATATGAAGAAAGAATGCAAACCCTCTTCACTTTGGGCTACGCCGAGGAAGCTACCACACCGCCGGTGCCAAATAAAACATGGTACCTACCCCACTTCGCGGTCATTAACCCCGCGAAACCGAAGATAAGAGTAGTACACAACGCCACAGCGAAGACAGCCGGACGCAGCCTGAACGATATGCTACTCTGCGGTCCAGACTTGCTGCAATCTCTGCCGGGAGCTGTAATGCGATTTCGTCAACACCAACACGCCGTGTCAGCTGACATAAAGGAATTAATGTTTATGCAAATATGAGTTCAAGAGGACGACAGAGAGGCACTACGATTTCTATAGCGGGGCGACGAGAGAGGGAACCAGCGACCGCGAGAGTACCGCATGACTTCAGTGATCTTCGTCGCGATGTCATCACCATGCACCGCGCTATACGTGAAGAATAGAAATGTTTCAGACTTCAAAGAAAAGTATCCTGCAGCCGCGCGAGCCATTGAAAAGAACCACTACATGGACGACTTCATAACAAGTTTTCCGACCGAAAAAGAAGCCAAAGAAGTATCGAAATCAGTCGACTACATTCATCGGCAAGCCGGCTTCGAGCTATGCGGATGGGTGTCCAATACAAATTCAGTAGTACAGCAGTTTTCCGCCAACTCGGGCGGCGCCACGGTCTCTATCGGCGGGAGCGAGGTCCGATGGTACAACGGGCCGAGCTTCCTACGAAACCACGAACGAGAATGGCCACAAGAGACGAAGACAGAAGCACCGAAGACAGGAGAAGAGAGGGGACTTGTCACGTCACCCACCAGCGACCTGACCACGCTCACCTACCTCGAATCGAGCGATTTTCGTCGTTCCCACTTTTGCTACGAGCTACGGTGCGCATGCTACAGTTCGTCAATTTATGTCGAAAGAAGAAAAATGAAACAGTATTGGCTACGAAGCGCAAACGAACGAAAGAAAACAATAAAAACGACTCTGATTCAAAGATTGATAAGAAAACACGCAAGAACGAGACACGGTACGTGAAGAAATGAGATAGCAACACCATCGGTATCGAAGCGCACTATCTCATTCGCGCTGAGAAACTATGGTGGAAACCTGTACAAGAAGATTGTCTTTCCGAAGATTTACGTCGAGTAAGGAACGGCGCGGCGCCTCAGCCGGGAGACAAGCTGTCGGCGCTATCAGTGGTCGTCGGCGAAGATGGCTCAAAGGAAGAATCCACGTAGCACCTGACATCGTTGAAGACACTGCGAGCCCGACCGTACTCGACGGGAAACACTACTTCACGCGACTGTACATACAACACGTACACGAGCGACTACATGGCGGTATCGAAACCGTCGTGAATGAGCTACAGCAGCGACTATGGGTACTGAAGATACGACCGACGGTGCGTGAACGTCATCAAACACTGTCAACTATGCAAGATACGAAGAGCGAAGCCTACTTCTCCGGCGACCGGCGACCTGAGGAGGTTTTTGGCACGAAGAGGAGTGCCTAAGGAGCTATGGAGTGACAACGCGACGTGCTTCAAGGCTGCGGAGAAGGAGCTCGCCAAGGCCGCGCTGGCGGCGGTCAGCGAGGAGGCGACGGCGCGGCGCATCACCTGCCGCTACGTACCCCCGGCCTCCCCCTTCATGGACAGCGCGTGGGAGCGCATGGTACGCACCGTGAAGGAGGCACTGCGCGTCAAACTCCACGAGCAGTACCCTAGCGACGAGACACTGCTCACCCTGCTCGCCGAGGCGGAGAACACCGTCAACTCCCACCCACTCACACACGTGGCGGTGACCCCAGAAGAACCGGAGGCGCTTACACCCAACCACATCCTGTTGGGACCCAAACGACCTCACCGCGCGTAAGCGCAGCGCGCTCAACGATGGCGGACGTCTTCTGGAGCCAGGTCAAAGAGTACCAGCCTCTACTCCAACACCGGCGGGAGCCTCACACGACCAGCGCACGCTATCGGCGACCTGGTACTCGTCTGCGACCCCACCCTGCCCCGCAACACATGGCCGACAGGAAGGATCGTCGCGGTCTACCCAGGGCGAGACGGCGAGGTGAGGATCGTGGACGTCGTAACCAGCAACGGGCATGTCCTCCGGAGACCGACCAAGAGGATCGTCGTGCTACAGGTTGGATCGCAGAGCTGCGACGGCGAGAGAAATGTGCACGACAGAACCTGAATTGACTACCTTTGTACATAGTTTTTTACATTACTTTGTTTATTTCGTTTTATATACCCTTTTATACTAGTAGGATAAGTTTAGGTTAAGTGTTCATTTCAATAAATAAAATTTTCTTATTAGAATTAGGGCTTAGCACATAAGTTATGTAAAGAGTTCTAATAGGATTCTTATTCGATTTCTCTAGTGATTTCTACCCCAGATTAGATTAGGTACACTTCCCTAATAAAATTAACGCATAGCACAAGTAAATAAAACAATTAGAATCGAGTTAGAACTTATAAATTCCAATTAGAATACGCTTCACTACCTCATTAGAAGGGCTAGAATCCTATTAGAAATAATTGTTAGAAAGAGACAGAACGCTCCATCTCTGTCAGCGCATACAGGCGAGCGAGGGGGGCCCCGGCGTCCGGAACCTGTGTTATGAGGAACCGAGGGCCGGGGTCATATAAATATTGTACCTTTCCTTTTCGTTCTGCACTCTGTTATGCACCGGCGGATGATGCACCTGCTATTTTTAGAATAAGAAAATAAGTATCTTAACTATATAATTATATTGGTTTGTAAGCGTAGAAATTAAGATTGTATGAGAAATAAAGAGATTTGTATTCAGGGCAAGAGTGCGGGGTAAGGAGGGGTGGTCGCTTGAAAATGATATAAAATGGCGCCAAATCGGCGTAGATTCATTCCGGATCCAGCACTCAAGAAAGAAACAACTTGGAAGAAGAAACTCTCTGCGACCACTCGCCTTCCCTACCCTGCCCTCCAGCCTGGCTCACCATACTGATTACCCATACAATTAAGGGCCACAGAGTTTTCAAACTCTCATACCAGGCAAGATGTTCCGGAGCAATAGAATCCTTCAACGCGGTAAAAATACTGACAATGGTTCATAAATACGTTTATAACCAGATTCCATTATGACAAATAAATATAATTATTTGAAGAAATTGAAAAACAAGATAGTAAATCCGAAAATTGATTTCATTACGTGACCGACGACTTAAAGATTACTTATACAGCTAGCTCTTGGTCTATGAAGTCCAAAAAAAACTGCTATACATATTTGAGTGAGAAATATACTTAAGAGAAGTTTATTTCGAATGCGTAAATTCGTGCTGCATACAAACGAAGTCTGGTGATATTTTCAATACTAACCAATCAGTAAATGAAAAATTTGCAGAAACAATCTAGAAACTAATCTCTATGCTTGTATGAAGTCAGATTTTCGTAAAAATATACAGTTTTAATGCTAGAATTAATTTAAGATTTGTATGGAAATCTTTGAGGTATTGTAACTTTAAAACTATACATTTTAACGAAAATCTGACTTCATACAAGCATAGAGATTAGTTTTTAGATTTTTTCTGAAAAATTTCATTGACTTTAATTGGTTACTATTGAAAATATCACCAGACTTCGTTTGTATGGAGCGCGCTCCGAATTATATTCTCTTAAATGTGAAGCTGCTATGGCCTCGAATTTATTTTAGATTGTATTTAATATATTACACTATAATATTTACACGTAAGCTGGATAATTAATCGTAATTCGGAAATTGGGCAAGCGAACGCAGGTCTGACGCGGGCAAAGGCCACAGCCGACTGAGCTTTTTAATAGATTGTGATAGCTTATATTACTGCCTGACGCGAGAGAAAGAGATGGGGCGGCGCACGCGCCTGACTAAATAAAACGACGTAAGCGCCAAAACAAACTTTATTTAGTTGTGATTTTACTATTTATGTAAGTTAATTTCTGCTGCAATCAAAATTTATAAAATATCAATCTCTATTTTTTAAATCAAGTCTCGTGTTTCTATTATTCACCGTTTAGCAGTTCCAAGCGTTTATAGATAAAGACGGAGGCTACTTTGGCTTGTTTTTCTATCGAGAAAATTTGTCTTAATCGTGTTTTGGCGGCAATCAAAATTTTAATAATATGTTCAATTTACACATATCCTGAAATCATACTCCTACTGTTAGTACTTCATGATATCTGATGCTTTGAAGAATCCTATTTTTTTCACATATCCTCTTAAGTATTTACGATATTGTTGCATGCGAGCGAGGAGCACACGAGGAACCACGATTCAACTAGAGGTGAGGTAAAAAGTCGGTGGGAGGCAGGGAGTGTCCGTACTGTATGTAGTACTAAATACTTTTTCTTATACTGTGGCCTTGCTCAGGAAGTTTGCCGGCCACTATACCAACTTTGTCGGTGTCCCATCGAGAATAGACCCACCGCGACTCGACTACAAAGCTGAATCACTAGTTTTTATTACACTATAGTATAAGAATCAATTCAGATTAGTTAGGCGGGAAAATGCTCGAGCACTTTTAAGGTTTACCTTCTTCCATTCAAATAGAGCTGAAAATAATATGCAATCCAGAGGACAGTAGCTTCGTTTCACGCCAAGCGTGAAAGGCGGCCAAGAACATGCTCGAGCATTTTTACGCCGAATCTGATTTGACACTAATTGTTTATAATAAAACACAAGATATAGAATATTAAATGTAATTTTAACAACTCTGTAACTGAACAGATCGCAACAAGTTTCATAGGTACATTTTCAAATCGTTACCAATAAGAAGGTTCCAAGTTTTTTTCTAAGTACATGATACATTTTAATTACATTTTGATATCTTTGGACTTTGAATACCGATTCAATTCCTTTAAAATCTTACGATAGAATGGTACAGTGCTTGCATCTCCACTGCGCGTATAGCTTCTATGACGACCTAATAGCACAGTCGGTAGTGAACCTGCCGTGTTAGAATCCCGTAAGGGACAAATATTTGTATGATGAATATGAATATTTGTACCAGAGTCGTGGAGTTTGTCTCTCTATACAATGTGTTAATGAATTAACGCAAAACTAGAGAGTAGTTTGTTTAGAATCGAGAGCAGAATCGAATTATCATAGTTTCAACATACGATTTTATTTTCAAAATAATAAATAACTTGATTGTAAAATTTTCATAAGTTCGATCTCAACCCACCGCTCGGGCACTCTCACCCTAGTCACTACCAAAACAAGATTTTTAAAATGTATCCACGAGCATGCTAGCGCTTTCATTCATTGCTGAAATGATAACAAATCATTTTTGCCTCAAAACTAAAAATGCGAATAACTTTAAATTTGAACTATCAAAATAATGAAATTATTGTTTCAATCGAATTATTTTGTTATTTCATTAACACGTTGTATTTGTATTCTATATTGTTGTTTAGTCATCATAGTACAAGTCCAGACTAGATTCTGGTACTTTAAATGTGACTAGATAATTTGTGTGACAATGTCCAAGATATTTATTATTATTATGTGTGTGGACTACATAAGACACTCATACTATTACAACATTACGAATAAGATACACTACAAGCACCGAATAGATATACTTCCAGAAAAACAGCTTCATACAAGCTCGCGTAGCGTGCGGTAATGCGTGAACGTTAACATACAAGAATGAGCGGCAGTTTAGTAAAAACATCGTTGCGTATGTAGGGGTGACCTGGCCGCCCCGCAACCTTGTAGGAAGCCGTGTTTCTGGTATGATATCTATTCTGTGCTACAAGCCACGCCAATACGATATAAAAATAGGGGCGGTCATGGTCAGCAAAAAAGATTGTCAAAAGTAGAAATAAACTGCATTTTGGTAACATTGATCTTGATTGATAATTTTTTAAACCCCTTCACGTGCTATGCGTAAGGACAGAGATACTATATGAGCGAGACAGCACGGGAGCAGCCGCCTTATATAATATCGACTTTTTTATCGACACGCAGTGGGTCTAGCATGCCACCTCCCGAGAAGACGATAAAAATCTAGACGTGCCCGTCTTTGTTACTTCGCGAATGCGAAAACGAGCGCGCTTGTCGGTTTTCTCGTCTTGACACTTTGTGGTACGAGCATGCTAGCCCTACTGGTTATACACACGCACGCGCAGTTTTGAGATGCAAAAGTACATAATTATCAAATTATATGTTTGACTATGTAAAGACAAGGTCAGCCACACGCTAAAGTTAACCCTATTTAAAGAGTTTACAGGCTATTTTGGCATGTTAAACAAACTATAGCGTATGGCGGATGGATATTATGAATACACATGATTTCATATGAAGCGAAATATACTTAGGTAATGGGAATTCCATAAAATTATATCAATTTTCAAATTACTTACTTACGCAATGAAAATATAATTCTAAGCCATTCTAAAATAGATCTTTTCTCCCCTCTGGGCTGAAAACGTCATCTTTCGTCCCGCGTTAAACGAAGTTGCTGCTTTCCGCCTCCGTCGAGGCGAAAAACAGTAGACACACCTTGGGCAATATATAAGACAGCCTCGGATCACATGTTTGTTGACCTCGGTTTCGCCTCGGCTAACAACTGCCCTCGGTGTGAAATCTACTACACTTTATTTTCAATCATGGATAAAATTGATTTGATGATCGAAATAATTTTACGCATCATCCCAAATATTAAATACAATACAGGCACAAGTTTTTTTAACCCTAACACACATAGAAAAAGAGATAAATGTAAAATAACTATATTTATTTATTTATATAACATACATAGCTACACCGAATGCATAATATTGCAAATTTATAACAAGTGATGTAGGTACAATACTTTTTAATCCATCAAAAAGACAATTCTAAAAATCTCACTATTTTGGAAAATGCACTAAAAAAATCTTCCCCATTTACTTCCAATACACTAATGAAGCAGTAGCGAATAAATCGAATAGAGATCACACAATACAGCGGCTCGGGAGATTTTGAGTACTAATTAGGAAAGCATTGATTTGGATGATTTGCATGCTATTGTATTTTAGCTGAATAGATGATACTATCCTTGACCCTAAGATCAATTTTATGGACCTATTCATTGCAAATAAATTGTTTAATTTTTCATTTCATTTTATTTCAAAGTGCGTAAGCGCGTCTTGGAGCGTGACGTGGGTGGATTTTAGTCAGATTGTGTCTAAAGGATTGAGCACTGAAATGACGGCTTGGACATAAATGGAAGATGTCATTTTGATATAGGGGTGGGAGGCGGCTAATGTGGACAGTTTCGGTACTAGTTGATTAGTGTATTGGACCATTAAGTCTAAATAAAATCAAATAAAATACTACTTTTTGTAAAAATATAATAGTAAGAAAATATTTACATACAACCATCTTAATAATTACAATAAATATAACCTGCGATTTGTTGGTAAACACAAACAAATGTAATTTCCATATTAATATTATTAACGGAATAAGTTATATAATATGCTAATTAAATCACAGCGCAATTCCGCACTTTTTTTTAGCTAAGGTTTTTATAGGAATATTGAATTTGCTAAGTAAAAATGAGGCGCATTAATTTAAAAAATATATAGTTCTACTGCATTCACTAGATGGCGCTGTTAGAAAAAAATACTTTCAAACGCTATTTTCTCTATTTCCCAGTTTTAGAAATACATTTATTCATAAATAAATGCGATTACGATCGTACTTTTTCGAAAGTAATTATAGTAAAAACGGAGAGAAAAATATCTGCATTCAATTGACATTATTTGACAGGTTTTTCTCAGATTCAATATGACTAATAACGCCATCTATTGATTTTTTTCAAATCTTACGCCCCATAACATTATGCTGCACTTAAAAATATTACTGTTCTAAAACACAATTATTGTTATAAAGCCTCGACGGACGTTAGAAAATAAACATTTTGGTTCAGTAAAACTTTATATTGATCCGGTAAATTATGTAACTAAAGAAATTGTTTTCTTAAATACATTTTAAAACAATTTACATTAAGCTTACACTGAAATTTTTGTGATTTCGAATCTATAATATACATACAAAGTTCTATACCAATCTAATATTTAAACAATTACAAAATGTATTGTGTTTTCGAAAAGGTGTCTTTTGCAGTAAACTTGATCACATATATACATTATTCTTCATTCATAAACTTGACGAAAGGATATCATCATTATCATCAGCCTATATACGTCCTTCTGTTGGGCACAGATCTAAAAGAGGGTGTATGGGCGTTAGTCCACCACGCGTGCCCAATGCGGATTGGTAGACTTCACATACGCATCAGAATTTCTTCTGCAGCGTATGTTGGTTTCCTCACGATGTTTTCCTTTACCGTTTGAGAGCAGTCGGTATTACGAACATTAGTTAGAAAAACTCATTGGTACATGGAATGTCAATCCGTGTGAATTCGAATCCGGTCCCTCGAGACTGAGTGTCGATATCTCTCCGCAATGCGCCACCGACTCACTTTGCGACTTTATTTAGAGCTTGTCAAGTTAAAGTGGTTGATGTTTCGCCTAAAAAAAAACTGCAAAATTTTCCTATACAAAAACTAAAATACATTTTGTAATCCTCATTTCATGTCACTGGTATATATTTTCACTACATGACAATATTATATATTTGATAATATAAAAATCTAACATATATGGCTATACGCAAATTTTATATCTACAACAATGTACATACAATTATTGGTGTTATGTTTCTATAACCTAGCGACTTATCAGAGAATTTAGTTTTGTATTCCTGAAGTACGATTCACAATGACGCAGCGCATTTTAAAAGGTATTAATTTTAGTAGCCGTTTGGAAATAAATGATTTAAAAGTACTTAAAAATTTAGGTATTATTTGTGTTTTCTAGACTCTGATACTATAGCACACCCCGGACACAGTCTACAAAAAACAGAGATTGACAAGATGACGTTAGAACATGCGAAACGGAGTCTAGGGCTAGAACAACTTTAGGTGCGTGGTGTACATGACTTTTTCGTAAATAAAACGCATTGACACCCGTCTATTCAAAAATAGTTTTTATCCTTTATTCTGAGATTATATTTTCTTTGTTTCGAAAACATAAATTCTAGCGTGTCAATTGTGGTGTCAGTCTAGGCGACAGGTAACCGCCGAGGTAAAGAGAGGGCAATAGAGGGGGTGAGGTAAAAAGCTGGTGGGAGGCAGGGAGTGTCCATACTGTTGTAGTACTAGACTCTTTCCGATTCTGTGTCCCAGACATGTCATAGATAAGATAAAGAGCAAGAAGAACATACAGCAGATGCGCTTGTGCGAGCGGGATGGCGCATGTACCGACGTTATCTTGCTTCTTAGCATATCGTAGCATCGTGAGATCGTTGTATAGAGTGTCGGGGGTGTGGCTTTTTGGTGTAAAACAAAGTATACTTATTGTTTGTCAAGTAATTCCAGACATGTTCTTAAAATTAAGTATACGATATATAATACTATTTTAATACAATTTATTCAATTTTGAGAGACCGATTGGGATCAAACAATTTAAATTGTGATTGGCTATTATCAAGTGTGGATCGCACTTCAAGAATGCGTTATACATATCGAGAAATTATTTCAACAATTCACATTGCCACTTATCGCAATAACTTAGTATTTTATTTACTCGCATGTAGACCAAATCATGTCCTTAAGTTTAAGGAATTTTGAACCTTCATCCATTGGCATTTGAACTATTAAGTAACGCTTTAGCGTGTTATTCACAACCGGTTAAGGTGCGAACATTTTTTCGTTCATCCGAAAGGCGTCGTTAAAAGTATGGCAGTTGAGACGCTTTTCGATTATCAAGTCAAGAGTTAAAATACTTTGTACTCATTGTAGCTTTTTCTATAACACAGATAATCCTTCTTTCATGGATTATACAGGGTCCTTCTTAATATGCTGACGGTTTTTTAAGGGGATGATCAGACCATTAAACTGAATAACTTTGTTTGTGGGACCAAAGTCGAAACTGGAAAAAAAATCGCTGTCCCATACAAATGTATGACAAGTTAGAGTAGGATTGAAGTTTTGTATGGGACATCTGATCATATTTTCGCGATTTTGACTTGGGTCAGTATGCATATTAAGTTTGACCCTGTATAATGCTGATTTGAAAAGGGGTCTACCCCGAATTAGACCATCAAACTGAACAACTTTCATAATGAGACCAATACCGAGATCAAGAAAAAATTCGGTTTGTTGTGCAATGAGAATACGACCACAGTATTACTATTAGGCTTACAGTATGGTAACCCTCTTGATGGCGGGCGACGCCACCGTCGGTGTACGTCAGGTCTATGACAGCTGTAGTACCGATGTAGCCGTTTTGACGCTGAAGTCACATTTTCCTTCATGAAACGTCATCATTGGACGATGATAGGACGCCATATTGAACTTACAGCAACACCAGCGTTATGCCGTGTTGTTGCGTTTGAAACTTATAACTTGTGCATTTCCTGATATTTTCGTTTGAGTTGAGAATCCTTGAGAGGCCCTAATTCTTCTCCGTTGTATGACATAATAATATCATTGATTACTTTGTTCCTTGGTCAAATATCCCTATTTTTGCATTCTGGAATAACTGTATACATACCTATAACTAACAAGTTCTATACAAACTAGCTTGACGACAGCAGCGCCAAAACGGAAATGTTAGAACTAAGTGCAAATTTCACTGTCGCATCTGTAGCTTGCTACATATTAGTAATCTGTGGTGTTCGTCATGCGCAGTCAATCCTGAATTCTTCATACAAAGCTCGGGATGATCCGTGCCGCCCGTTTCCCCGCAAGGCCCCCTCTGTTGCCGTAATGTAAGGACTATATAGTTATGCTGTGATACGAAGTTGCAATGAAGAGACAGGATTTGTTCCACCGACAAGAGCATAGCTCTTAATTTAGTTAAGATATGGTTGATTATCGTATAGAAATCTTTCTGTTCCGGACCGTAAAAATATAAGTAAACATTTTAAAAATAAAACATATCTTAAAACCCTATAATACATGAATATTTTAAATGCACATGATTGTAAGTACTTAAAAATTCGAAGTTGGAACATTTTCTGATATCTAGATCGTATTTAGATCCTTCTCAACATTATTTTTGTTAGTAACATGAGGTCTAAGCTACGGGTTATACAGAAGAGTCGCGTGTCGGATAATCTAAGTAACACAATATAAATCTTATAGTACGTAGCATCGCGTCGTTTTTGTTGTAAAGGAGAATCGCGCCCGCGCCCAGGCGACGTCATCTGGAGGCGCGAGCGTAATTCTCCAAACTACGCTATGCTACGTACTATATTAACTATTATAAAACTGTAACAAAAGTGTGTCTGTATATTGAAGATATTTACATGAAAAAGATTACGATATGGTTTTTAGGTATCCCGGACACGAAATCAACCTTTTTTAGGATTTTGGTTTGTCTGTCTGTCCGTTTGTTTGTTTGTTTGTATGTTTGTAACAGCATCACGCAAAAACTTATGATCTGACTTAAAATCTGGTATATAATTTGTGTGGACGAAGTTGCGGGTAAACTCTAGTAAGGTTTATAATTGTGTTACTTTGACTATCCTTCACCGCCACACGACTCTTCTGTATAAACCGCGCATAACGTAAGTGGCCAATAAAAATTTACTATCTCGTTATATTTATCAGGATCTCCATTGGCCAGTTACAAACTGATCTCTCATATCAGTTATACCACAAGAGTTCTAAATATAGTGGTCTATTTGTCTCACTCTCTAGGACAAGGCCTTTTTATACATATTACAACAAGTTCACTTCTACCATTATGTATTAACTACACCGCTACAGGTCTATGGTCAGTGGTCACAACGAAGTCCATTATACCAAGGTATTAATCCCTTAGCGGTTGAACGTGTAAGCACAGATTACTATACTCCATTGCAAATAGCAACGAAATTTTAAGGCTATTTTGAATTATAGAAACAGATTTGAAATACTTATCACTTATTCTTAGAACAGCTTTAGTAACGTCCAAGATATGTCGGATAGTATATCTTTCTGATAAATAAATTATATTTGTAAAACAGAATTGGCCAGAAAGCTACAACGTGTTAATGAATTAACGCAAAACTAAAAGTAGTTTGTTTAGAATCGAGAGCAGAATTGAATTATAATGTTTTTAACATAGGTATTGTTTTTCAAAATATTAAATAATTTTGTAAAATTTCAAATTTACTGAACTCGATCTCAACCCACCGCCACAGCACTCTCACCCTACTTACTACCAAAACAAGATTCTTAAAATGTATCCATGAGCACGTTAGCGCTTTCATTCATTGCTGAAATGATAGCAAATCATTGTTGCCTCAAAACTTAAAATGTGATTAACTTTAAACATTAACTATCAAAATAATGAAATTATTGTTTCATTAGAATTATTTTGTTATAAATCAGTTGGGGTGTATGAGGTTTTGCGCTTATTCATTAACACGTTGTATAGGAATAGGAAAATATTTTCGTCCTTATCTGAAATGAAGTATAGTTACTTCGTAACAGATACATCCTAAGAAAACGAAAAGTTTTAACCCTTTATTATCTACTGTCAGACGGTACGTGTGAAAATGTATCTAATGGCGCTTGACTCAGCGTTGTTAATACTTCGTACAGCGCGCGACGTATGCGAGTGGCAGAAATCATACAAGCGATCACTTACGATGCGCCAAAGTGTGGGTACTTATCTCGGTTCCTACGGCCGAGTGACGGAGGATGTCTACCTTAAGTAGTCACAGACACGTCCATTATACAAAGGTATCTGTTCCCGTAGCGTTTGAACGTATAAGTAGGTCTACGTGTAATGGTCACTATAATCGACGTCATCTAATATACAAAGGTATTTCTTCCCGTAGCGTTTAAACGTGGCAGTAGGTCTACGTGTGCTGGTCGCCACAATTGACGTCTACGCATCGTCCATTACACACAGGTATGCCTCACCGTGGCGTTTGAACGTGCAAGTAGGTCTACGCTAACTGGTCACAACGTCGTCCATTATAAATAGGTATGCGTCACCGTGGCGTTTGAAAGTGATCGTGGGTCTACGTGTGGTGGTCGCCGCAGCACGCCGTGCAGTCGAGGCAGCTGTGCGGCGGACCGCCTCGGGACCGCTATCTTTTGCCTCGGCATCCTAGTTGCTCCTAGAAATATTTAAGATATTTGTTTAGATTTGTTCTTAAAGTTACATAGTTATAGTTCTTTTATACTTGTGTGTGACTGCGCCCACAACGATATTTCTGAATAATTAAGTACCATTAAAAATTTTCACTAGGTCACTTGGGGAACTTGCACAGTTTTATATTTTTAGTGTATCTTAAAAATTTAAGGCTGACATAAAAATACCAAAAACAAAGATGGTAAAATATGCAAAAATCATTTATTTATTGTAAATCAAAAGTTGAAAAGAAAACGATCACTGCCATGATGTGACGTCGCTCCTTTTCATGACGCATGAAGCTCATCACAAATCATTCGCTATAATATGTTGCCGTACTCTTCTAGCATACGCAAGTTGCTGATCGCTTCGTCATTTTACGCTGATTGGTGTTTGAAATTACGTTCCGATCCACGTATCTTATAATTGAAATTTTTGTAAAAATGCAAAGCTTTAGAATAAATGTTTTAGTAATGTTCTATTCAAAACTATTATTATTGAATTATGAAGATAATTTCTCATTATAATTTTGGTGCAAGTTCCCCTTCCCATATTTGGATGGACGCACATACAGGGTCCTTCTTAATACACTTTTTTAATGGGATGATCAGACCATCAAACTGAACAACCTTCTTTATGGGACCAACATCGAAATCGCGTAAAAAATATCAACTGTCCCATACAAAACTGCAAACCTACTCGAGCGATGTTGGTTCCTTAAAGAAAGTTGTTCAGTTTGTTGGTCTGATCATTCCCTTAAAAAGTGTCAGCATATTAAGTTGGACCCTGTATACTTTCTAGACACCGCTATAAAGTCCGCAAAACGCGCATATGCGCGAATGTGATAAACAGTGCGTTCGGAACGAGTACTTCTTTTTCTTGTCTAGTCTAGCATGCATTATACTTAAAAGATTTGCCTATCGAAATAACAATTACCTCTCTGAAAACCGCTGCAGGTCATTTTCTATGCAGCGAAGGCGCGACGAGTAGAGAAATTAAGAGGTAGACCTAGGCTTAACTAAAAAGGATTCATTCAAGAATAAGTCTTCTCTTTTTGCGTCGAGACCTAAGGAACCGATGTGGTCGTAAATACCTGTAATATCCTCACGGTGTCCAAAAGCTCCTGTTTATCAGTGAGGAGACTGGCTGCTTCCTGCTGCGCCGCGTGCACGCACTGACGTAGCACCGATGCTTCCTCCACTTTACTGTAATTTATTACAGTACTTGCTTTACATCATAAAAGAAACAGAAGAAAGAAGATAGGAAACACATCACGATGCGAGAGAAGGCTCAGGCACGTACTTTGACTAATTATTATAAGGACTAGCCTTGCGGCAGCATTTCCCCTCTGCCACGGTATAAGCACAATTGATCTTGTGCATTTACATTCAATTTGACACCTTATCACTAAACGAGACAGCCTATAATTGCGAAATAATAACTTCGAACTTAGAACGTTTGGGGTTCACACGAGACTACTTTTCATGATTTTTAATATTCAAAATTAGAATTTAAAGTTATGGGGAATAAAATCCAAAGTTGCGGATTTCATGTTACCTCGCCCCCCGCAAAAAGTGGCAGAAATGTTTGTTAGTAGAACTACACGCGTAACCAGTCCACATATAAATAGTCAAAGGTCACGTATTACATCGCGTTTGCATGTAAGTAAACAGAAATATAGCTATCCTACTGCCTTATTAGATAATCAGGGTATAATCACAGTATAAGAAAGACGTCGATAGATAGATAGATAACTCATTTATTTCATCAGAACAATACAGGATAAACAGTGACAGACAAAGGCAGTATAACAATTTGACGGCCCGATAACACAGTCTGTAGTGAACCTGCCTGCTGTGCCAAGGGTCGCGGGTTCGAATCCCGTAAGGGACAAATATTTGTATGATGAATATGAATATTCGTACCCGAGTCATGGATGTTTGTATCTATATATGTATTCTATATCGTTGTCTAGTCATCATAATACAAGTCCAGGCTAGATTCTGGTACTTTAAATGTGACTAGATAATTTGTGTGACAATGTCCAAGATATTTATTTATTTATTTAACACTACCTGAAAACGTACAGAAACACTCCCTGCTAGAATAGATTAAATACTAGACTTTACCCGCGACTTCGTCCGCACAAATTATACAGGGTGTAACAAAACACCTTAGTAATACTTAATGGGGTGCTTCAACATTTACAGTTTTATAATAGTATAGATGACATTAAATGATTATATTTTTTCCCCCTCTTTCAGTAACAACATTTTGAAAGATTTGAAGGACTGGAATATCAGCGGCAATATATGACAGCCGAGCATAACTGAGGCAAACAAAGGTGACATTAGAGATATGGGCCATTTTTTGGTTCTGTCATTGTATGACGTGGTGAGTCTTATGTATACACGATGTTGGGGTAAACAGTTGCATTACTTTAAGGGGTGATTGTACCCATGATACTGAACAACTTTCCTATAAGAAATTCGCAAAAAATTTTTTTGACTTTCCATACTAAACGCAATCAGCTGATGGAATGTTTGTATGAAAAGCCGATTTTTTTTTGCGTATTTCCTATTCGTTTCTTTGGGCGTTAAAGTAATGCATCTGTTTACCCTAACACCCTGTAGAATGTCATTGATATTAACGGATAACAATGTACTTACGCTCTTAACTCTCTATTATCGTCAGCGATCCTCGCGAGGGTCACTAATCTTTTCCTCAATTCCTCGTTCTCTCTGCAAAGCCTTTGTAAGAAAGAAAATACAATTTATTAGTACACATAACATACAGTTGGAAAACAGAACACGCTTAGAATTAAAACAAACGGACAAGTAATGAGAATAAAATCTCAATCTGAATAAGTTCAGTCAAATAGCGGTGTACCTAAATATTCGTTAAGCCGGGTCGGAAGTCTATAAAGGCGGCTTGAAAATTCTCTGACAGCAAGTTGATTTTGAGTTACGCAACGGACCACGGCAGTGTTGTGGTTCAGACGTGTTCGGTCAGTGAATACCTTTCCTATCTGCTCCCTCGCTTCGTCCAGCTCCGACTGTGGTTGTGGAGTCGTAGGAGACGCTAGGGTCGATGGAATGGATGCTGTAGGCCACGGACCACGTGAAGTGTCATGGGTCAGCAAATACCTTTCTATCTGCTCGTTTGCAGCGTTCAGCTCCGGCTGTGGTTGTGCAGTCCTAGGAGATGCGATGGTCGATGGAGTGGACACTGGGCCACGGACCACGTGAAGTGTCATGGGTCAGTGAATACCTTTCTATCTGCTCCATCGCTGCGTCCAGCTCCGGCTGTGGAGTCGCAGGAGACGCTATGGTCGATGTAGTGGACACTGAGCCACGGACCACGTCAAGTGTCATGAATCAGTAAATACCTTTCTATTTGTTCCTTCGCTGCGTCCAGCTCCGGCTGTGGTTGTGGAGTCGCAGGAGATGCTATGGTCGATGGAGTAGACTCTGGTGGGCCGAGGCGGACCACGCCGGCGGTGTCGCGAGTCAGACGGAGGGTTGTTAAGTCCACGTCCAGGGGTTGTGGTGGAGGGGATGATATTGAGCGGGAGGCACGGTCCTCAATGAGGTGGAGCTTTAGGTTCTCTATTAGTACCTGTGAAATAATTAAATTTGTATACAGGGTGTAAGTGACAGCCTAGAAATTACAATTACATACATCCTGTATATCACTAGGACGATTCGATTTTCCGGTTTGTCGCTTCGCGCTTCCAGAAGTAGATTAAGAGACATACAATCAAGTACTCACGTTTTAATTGTTGTTTGATTTACCAGCTAGTCCAGTGTACTTATTGGTATTTTTAGTACATAGTACCCATGCCAAACGAATGAAATTGGTCTTTGCAAATTTCTAGTTGGCAATGTTGTTTAAAGACCTTGTCGTGTAATTAGCCCGTAAGTTTTTCAAAATTTATGATTAGTGTTCACAAATAAAGGTAAAAACCAATAAATGACGTTTCATTTTTATATGGTTTTCAGATTTTACATTAGTTTGCTAATAACGTCACACTGAACAGAGTTCCGGCACAGAATAAATACTAGTACCTGCCGGTACAGAAGAATCACTTCAAAAACAGATTTAAATAAACAGCGACTTTCTCTGCACGGTATAAGATGCAAAGTTATTCGCACCCGTCCTATCGTACAATTCAAGAATAACCTACCAACTTTCACTACGGCGCGCGTGCAAACAAAAATTAGACATGAAAGCTTCCTTTACCTCCTTCTGTCATTCTTTCAAATGCTGGCAGTGTGACATCGCTAGGGTTTTCAACTCTCGCACTGACTACTCACAAAATGGCGGCAAGTCTAATGAGATTTGACCAAGAAGTTTACACGGTATACCTAACCTATTGCCATTCACCATTCGGTGGGGATCAGCTGTCAAGCGTACCTGAACTGTGGAGTGAGACAGGCCTGGTTCCGGTACTACTTGTTAAACGTGGATGTTTGGAGGCTTCAGTATATCAGTTGTAAGCATATGCTATGCTTGCTAATGTCTTACCTCTAGAGGCATGGGTGGTGCAACGACTTCGTCTTCAATGAACTCAGAGAGCGCAAGCGCGGTGCTCATGTTCAATGCTACACTTAGATCTCGGACACGAGCCTCTAGCAACTCGTCGAACGGCGCCAGCCCTGTTGGGACACCCTGTCGAAATAATTATTATAATATTACCAAAAATTTTTCATCTGACAGGTTTGCTTCCATAGTAAAAGTTGTTCAGTTTAATGGGTAGAGTATGTGGTTTAAAGGTTAATGATACTTTTCCTTAAACCCTGTATACACCAAGTTTGACCTTTGTACATAATACCGTTTGTACGATAGAGCAAATTAAAAAAACTTACATAAAAATACGTTTCTTGTATCGGGACACGCCCTTAATTTTTTTTTGTTAGCATTTCCGACATAGTAACGCATATTTTGTGAAAATTTCAACTGTCTAGCCGTTCGAGACACAGCCTTTTATAGGAAGGACGGACGGACGGACGGTAGGACAGCATAGACTTAGAAATGCGGGACCCGTTGGCACCCTAATTGCCTACCAAAATGGTGCTGAAGCCAAGTTTCTAATCAACCCTACTAAGGAATTATGGGGGACGCCTCAAGGTGGTTTACCCATAGTCCACACATTGACGTCAAGGTGTGGACACTACTAATGGGTAATAAACACCACATACAGTTTCAATCCTTAACTCCATATAAATAAAGTTCACGCTCACCTCTTCGTTAACAATCCTCGGCAGCTCAGTCCTGACCATTCTGGCGGCAACGTGCGGCGTCTCTCTAGGCTTCAGGTCATCATCATCAGCTACGGGTTCCGTCCACGCGCGCGCTCTCATCGAGAACTTGTTCTGGGGTCAGAATTGGGGTCAAACTTATGGGATGAAGGGAGGGATGGTGGGTGAAACCTTTCTAAGGGTCAACGTTTAACTATATTATACGAATTGTACTTCCACCACAATATGACAGCTCTTTATTGCATTTATTGTTGTATGAATCTAAGAACGAAAATTTTTTCGTCTTATTCTACTATTTTGATAGTAGCGCGAAATTCCACGCCCGTTTTTATAATTGTATTCGTTTCGTTTCAAGTTTGATGCTTTACGCTATAATTCTGCCAATGTCAAGTAGTTTGTTGAATCATAATTAATTCCCAAGGATTGTTTTATGATAAAAGCAAAATGGCGGAGCCTTGTGGCTAGCCCTAACGCGAATAAAACCGCTCGTGATCAAACTTGCAACGCGACTCCCAAGTCAGATCCTATCCTAAATACCGAATGTTGCCTGCGCGAAGCAAAATTTTTCCGTAACTTTTTCCCTTCCTGTTCCTGTAGAGCGAGCAAAATTACTTGCAAGCCCGCACTTCGCAGAACGAAAGCACGAAATAGGTCCCAGAGAGATAGCTTCATACAAAAGGGGCGAAACAGACGCGCACATACGGCCACAAAAAGAATAGATAGTCCCTATGGTACTGCGCACGTACTGCTAGAATACAACGGGCTGGCACACTATCGGGCACAACATCTCGGATCACCGAGGTCTCTTCTAGAAGTATTCGGCAGCATCTACAAGCTGGTGGGCTTCCTGGAGGAGCTGGGATGGCAGGAGTAGTCATTCCCATCACACGCAAAATAGGCGCCTAAGTCGTCGAGTTGCGGAAAATGAGCCCGGTCAACCAATACCCTATGGTAATGATATTCGTTATTCGACTGACTTGATGCGAGATCGCCCTTACGAACAGTAGTACCAGATTTACAAGCTCCCCGATGTACCTGTGCAGTTGACAAATTTTAATAACGCGCTAAATTATATTGACCAATCAGGATGTGCTACCTTCAATGCTTTGGCACGATTGGCTGATTGTGTTCGCGCTCTTTTCGCTGCTATCCGACTTTGCACCCTTTGATCACTAAATGACTTCGGGTTTTGTCGGGGGACTGCGCAAACGAAGAAGATTGAACTAAGCGTATTTGTGTGCTATGTTTGCGTGCGCCTGTTTCGCTCGTTGCGTGAAGCCGCCCGTCCCTTCTGGGACCTAGTTTGTGACGAAAGTGCGGACATATCCCCTTCCTGCCGTTTCATGCAGTTTGGTAAGCGTTGACTCTTAGAAGGGTTACATTTTGGCGCTAAATTCGCAATTTAACAATATTCATTCGATCTATTTGCGTTGAAGCGGTAACAGCTTAAAATGCTAGGCTTGCAGTGTTTTGCTTACACGATGAGATGAAGTGCATGCATGCACATGCAACATTGGGATCTAAGCATATGCAAGCATTTTATGTCGTGTTTTACATGTTTGGATTTTATGAAATGTATTTCTGTATTATTATGGATTTGTGATTTTTTGGAAAACATAAACGAAATTATAACCTATTGTTCTATTGTATAACCGCTAATTTTCCATGGTTTAATTTTTATAACAGTCTAATTTAGGACATGCTATTCTAAAAGGGGGATCTCTATAATTTTGAATAAAAGCAGTTCTAATTTAGAAGAAAACACATCGTCTAAGAATTTATCTTTGTGAAGTATATTTTATTCAATTTTTTTCAGAAAATCTGCATGCTAATAGAAATCTAGATCTATAATTGTCCAATTGAGCTACACTCCTAAATGGTTTAAGTAAAGTTAGTAAAGTATTGGTATCTAAACATGCAATAAATAAGGTTGAGTTTCGTTTGACTATGAAGTGTTTATTTAGTCATCAGATAAATACATCATTATAATAATTAACAAGGAAATAATAATTTAAATATACAGTTATTGTATCAATGACACACGTCAGTATTCCATGTAGTGTAGATGTACACATTACATTAGTGGGCGTGCCCGCAGCAGTCTGCACGCACACACTCGTAGTCTTTACGTATGATGTACTACGGTCAGTCAAGCTCAATTCGTATTACGACGGGCGGACGCGGACGGTGCAATGTAAAATAATATCTATTTCAATACAGATAGAGTCCACATAGAGACCTCCGTCCCCGTCCGTGGGGCCCGTTTGGGCGTTCTCTCTGTCAACTCTATCGGTATCGAAATAGGTATTATTTTACATCGCACCCTCCGCGCCCGTCCGTCGTAATGTGAATTGAGCTTTACAGTTTCTGACAAAATAGTCTAAAGATCTGTCATCTGACAGTCATTCAGATGTAGACTCAAGTGGCGTAAAATATCACAGATAGCGACACGCGCCTATCTGTGCATTACATCTTCAGCACGGGCGTCATACGGCGCGATAAAACGTTTATCGCGGTGCCATGCCGCCCGTGCTGGTACGCGCTACTAGGTGGAAACTTCACGCGCCGTAGTGAGATGCAAGAAATGTATAATAAGACATCAACGCAGTATTGCTATAATTGTGTTTCTATCACAACACTTGCGATTTTCAAACGTATCTAATGTCTCGCCTTGACATGTTTTTGTACGAAGGAGTATCTTTGAGTATCTTCAGACATTAAAACTAAACAACTTTCCCTAAGGAACATGGGTCGAAAAACGAAAACAAATTTTGGACCACCCATAGACAATAGATCGGCTGATCTGCACTTTTGTATGGGAGGTCAAAAATTTGTTTTCGTTTTTCGACCCATGTTCCTTAGGGAGTTGTTTAGCTTCATTGTCTGAATACACCTTTAAAAGGAATGACCCTCGTTCCACCCTGTATAATTTTTAACCAGTCAGTGAGGAACCTACGTTTTTTCTGATAACTAAATAAACAGTCCATTTGAAGCGTGTTGCATTATTTTGTATGGATAGTGTGTGACAGTACCTGTGTCTTCAGATGGCGTAAGTGTCGCTAAAATGGTATAAATAGAATATACATATACGTTTTATTAGATAGTAAATTAATAGCATTAGCAAAGAAGTAGTTGAGAGAATATTTTCGTTTTAGCTCGTTTTAGGAGAAAAAGTTAGAAGACGAGAAATTTAACAAAATTATGATTAAAAGACAAAAAAACTTTAAACCAAAGAAAATAATATAGATAGACAGAAACAACATTTGATGTACTTTAACAATAGATAATATTGGGTGGCTCCAAAGGTTCCAACAGGTTGAAAAAACGCAAATTATTTGATTTTTCTTTACGATGCGATCATTTATAAAAAGAAGGACGCATATGCGAATATTTTATAATCATTTTAATACAGTTTTTTTGTAACTATAAAAGTCCTGAAGGACCAAAATAGAATCGGTGGATTTTGTTATTTTATAACTTTTATTTTTAAGCGTCCAGCCGCCGTAGCATGTTACGCGAGATACGGCTATATCACGCCCTTTATCTCGTTCGTTTGCAAATAGAAAGAAAGTGAAGGCACGATAGCGCTGTATCCTGCTGCCATACTACGGCGGCAGATCTCACCGATCCCCGCTACCCAATCCACCGCGTAGCCCCAGCAACGTCCTATGCCGAGGTCCGTACCCCTCTGGGTGCCCCTAGGTCGGTTGCTTTAGTTCATTCATTTGGCTTGGGAGACCCTTCGGGTCCCTCCAATAGTCCGCAGTAAAAAGCAGTAACTGCTCCCTGAGCAACGCTGTAATTGTCATTTCAAAAAAAAAAAACGCAGAAGTCAATTTAAAATCATTTGAAGTTGGATTACATTGGATGCCAAACTAAACACTGATAATTTATTTCATACATAAAAAAAAAAAACGAAAACATTCTCCATCTCACTCTCTCACACAAACCCCCTTGGCTACGACACAAACCGCTACAAACTAATCACTCAACAATCCAACTACTCGTGTTAAAATAAATCGATCTTAAGACGTATCTTGAGACCGTCAGACGTAAATACCTTGAGACGCGTCTTTCGTTCGCGATAGCCGAGCGGGCGGGAATTGCCATAGAGAAAAAAAACACACATAGACACGTAGTTAGAGAAAAAATGGATGCATTCGTTCGTTTTTGTCAGCTTACGGGGCTTACGATGGATGGTGAAACACATGCAGTTTGGTAAATTTCCACCTATTTTTATAATCGGATAAAAAGACAGATGGAACAAAACTTGAAGAAAAAAGTTTATAAAAACCCGGAATTTTATAGCAAAGAATAAATATTTAGTTTTTTTAAATAGATGTGGGCGTAAAATCCGCGGCGAACGAGCCGAAAGAGGCGAAAGAATTTAATTTTAGAATTCTTTGTATGAGATTCTATGACACCTCGCACACTTTATCCGCGTCGAATCGGACGAATCGTCAGAAGTTAAAAGTAAATTCGTTTCATTCGCCTCCTTCGCCGCGGATAGATTATGCGTCCACCCTTATTCAACTCTATCCTTTAGACATAGTCACAATCGTCATGCGCGCTCGCTTTCGCATACGACAGAGGCACGTCTTGGATTTCGTCGTATTCGGGGGTGGACGCATGCTAGGCCTTCTCGTGTTATTATCACATTCAACATTATTACAGTAATAAAAAAAAAGCGACAAAGTGAGTATATGAAAGGTTTGAAATCGGACATAAAATAGATTTGAAAAACAAACCTTTGGTAAAATTAAGTGGCTTACTTAAAATGCATAGCATAGCATAGCAAGCATATGCTCACGACTATATTCCCCGAGGGGGTAGTCAGAGATATTCTGAAACCTCAGAACATCCACGTTTCACCAGTAGTACTGAAACTCTGTCCAGTGTGACGAGGGGTGAGTCCGTCGCCACTTATAATGGACAGTGGGTACAATATATGCCTCGAAATTGAAGCATGCAGGTTTCCTCACGATGTTTTCCTTCACCGAAAAGCAAATGGTGTAACAAATCGTACATAAATTCCGAAAAACTCATTGGTACGAGCCGGCTGGACGGGGATCGAAACATCGCCTCCTGCACGGCAGGCAAGGTTACTCGCCACTGGACCACCACGGCTACGTAAAATGCAATTATTAAAATTCCCAAGTAGCATCGGAAAAACTGAGGTTATAATGGTGATTTCTAGGTTTTACTGCTTGCATACTCCATCTGTCTTATTATAACTTAGGTGGATTATTTACCAATACATTACCTATGATGGGAAGTTGTGTTACTTTTACGTCAAATAATAAAATTAAATACTTTATGTTGGTACTCATGCTGTTATAAATTAACGAATTACTCTTCCTTTGTCTTATTTAAATAATAGGTTAACTAAATTAGTAATTGAATGCTAAAATATGTTTGTCATAATCATAAAGTAGGAATTCAACTAAATTTAAAATAAATGTTAGTTATTTTGAATCAAATTGCAGTGAAAAATATTTATTGGTATTGTGAAATATTTTAATTTAATGAGAGTTAAAGTTAGAAAGTATAATGTAAAAAATTACGAAAAAGAAGGCTACAATTATAATTACAATAAAGAATAATGAATGCCATCAAATTGAACATGTTTATGTCCCTAACATGTCAACAGTTCGCATTGAAAGTGTATAGAAAATAATCAAAATTTATGTTCACAATTCTTGGAAATGTTACCAAATGTTTATATGTGATTTTTATAATTGGACGTTGACATTTGGACTTTTGTTGAGTGACAGAGTACTAGTTCATTCAAAATAGTTAGAAAACGGTATACTTTTATAAGTAGGCTTGTTACAACGGGATGCATACATCCTCTAAAACTATTATGCCTTTTTTTATATTTGGTTCAATAATCTGACAATAATTTATTTACAACAATACAGGTTGTTAGGGTAATTAGTTACTTTAAGGGGTGGTTTCTTAGAGAAAGTTGTTCAGTATCATGGGTACAATCACTCCTTAAAGTAATGCAACTGTTTACCCTAACACCCTGTATACAATACAGGGTCCTTCTTAATATGCTGACACTTTTTTAAGAAGATGATCTGACCGTTAAACTGATAAACTTTCTGTATGGGCACAACATCGAAATCGCGAGAAAAAAAAAACAGCTGTCCCATACATTTGGCTCGAGTAGGTTTGCAGTTTTCTATGAATATATATTTGTATTTTTGTAACACCTTGTATAATAACCCCAACAGCATCGACACCCAGACCAGAGAATTCAATGTTAGTCTTAACCTTCTGGATAATACTAACTACGCTGGTTTTATTCTGAGTTCTTAAGGCCGTTTCTTTTAGCACATACGAATCGCGTTCCACGCTTTTATAAGTATAATAACCGAGTTATTTCGAGCAGATTTCGTTAACATTCAATTTGATGGCATAATATATCACATCCTTCAATTAAGTAACTCGTCTAAACAACATGAAACATTAATCACAAGGGAATAAGAGTCAAAATAGAGTTGTTACCTGGAACTCGTCCCAGGGTATGGCGGCGCACTCGTCCGTGGTGAGGTCGTCTGCGGCGAGCCTGAGGCAGGACTTGCCGTTGGCACTCTGGTGCACTACGTGGATGTTGTTGAGACGCCACGTGCATGTTGATATCTGCGATATACATAAATACATAGACGCACGACCATGTCTTGTTTCTGCGGCGCCACAGTTCTGGCACTCTATAGAACCTTTTTGATTTTCGAAATGGTGTCTGCACATGCGCACTTGGTGCAAACCGTCCATGACATTGTGTATAGGGCTGAAAGACAGCTCTTTACATTTAACATCATCTATATTCCGATACTTTTATTGTTCGTTCTGTCATTTAAAATAGTATTTGAGCTAAAGAATTGATAAGAATGTGAATTTAACGTTTTTTTTTCAACGTTTTTTAGCACTGAAAAGATACTATTTTATGTAGTCAAAATACTACGGGTTCGCGCGCCTGACTGCATTCCCTTGCTCGGCTCCCCTAAAGTGTCCCCAGAAAGTGTTAGCCCCAGCGCTAACAAACTCCTCGGGCATGGTCTGCATATGGGATCTGTGCCCCATTTTGGTTATAAAACAGTTCCGTGACTGATTGACAGACAACGCACAGCCTAAACCACTGAAGGTAGAATCATGAAATTTGAAATGCGTATTCCACAGAGGATGAAGGGGTGCTCTAAGTTTTGACTAATTATTATAAACTAGCCTTGTGGTAGCATTTCCCCTCTGCCACGGTATAAGCACAATTGATCTTGTGCATTTACATTCAATTTTACACCTTATCACTAAACGAGACAGCCTATGATTGCGAAATAATATTTTCGAACTTAGAACGTTTGGGGTTCACACGAGACTACTATTCATGATTTTTAACATTCAAAATTAGAATCTAAAGTTATGGGGAATAAAATCCAAAGTTGCGGATTTCATGTTACCTCGCCCCCCGCAAAAAGTGGCAGAAATGTTTGTTAGTAGAATTACACGCGTAACCAGTCCACATATAAATAGTCAAAGGCTCTAAGAAACGATTTTTAGAAAATCAACTCCTAAATGGTGCAACGGGGTGTTGAAGTTTTCCGAAATCCACGCTCATCCATCTTAGTATAAAATAAATGTACATTTATGTTTTAGGTAAAAAAAGTAGTAAGGCAAAACCCCTTAGACTGCTGTGTTCGCTTAATTATTTAATCTTAACTATTCTAAAACTGTAAAAGAAGTGTGCCTGTAAATTGAAGATATTGACAACATAAAGATTACGATATGGTTTTTAGGTGTCCCTGACTCCAAATCACAAATTTTTTGATTTTTAAGCGTCCCGCAAAAACTACTGAACCTATTCTGATGTAACTTTTTTGTTTGAAAGCTGATGATCTGACTTACTAATTTTTGCGGACGAAGTCGAGGGTAAAAGCTCGTAAAGATATAAAGGCATACCACGTCACGTCTCCTGCAGGAACTGGTAACGGAATGGTCGCTGGGAGAGGAGGAGCGTTCTACCACCTCGGCAGCCACTTCCACTCCACTCGACGCTCGCCCGTGCTCGAATTCTCTGTGGGTATAACGATACTTATACAAGCAGTTCATTGTCTGTAAGTCTTTAAATAAATCCGGGTAAAGATCAGCCAATTCCCCGACAGTTAATTACCATTTTCTGTGTGAAGGTTAGTCGGTCATTTACTTAAACATAATTTGTGAAGTCTGTTCGAAGGCGCTGTCTACGAATGAATGAAATAAACTTCTGTTGCAGCTCATCACAAAACACATGAAAAACGGGATACGAAACAGATATTGATACAAATATGGCGGCTTTATCGCTAAAGAATTTACTTCCAGACATTCTTAAGGTATAGAAGTTTTACAGTTAAAAATAAAACTCTCTACTGACATTAGGTACTAGTTAGTTGAAGCCGCGGCGCAGGCGTGTTGATGAGAATCTTATGCAGTGCTGGAGTAAGGCCTTATCTTATCGTGTGGGCAGCGACCCCGGGTGTCAGAGTTTTAACAGACCGCCTTACGGCCTCTGCCGTGGTTTTTATGTATCGACTACTACCACCAGAGATAGTAGCCGGGACCAACGGCTTTACGAGCCATCCGAAGCATGGAATCATCTTTCTTTTCATCAACTGGGGGAAAATGCACAAAGTGACATGTCACTAGGTGTCCCCCGTGGGAATCGATCCCACGACCTCCGTGTCAAGAGCCCAATGCTCTTAACCATTAGACCACGGAGGCAGTTACTAGTACTACCCATACAGAGGAATCACATCGAAAACCGATTTAAATAAATAGCGACTTTCTATGCACGGCAATAAGGTGCAAAGTTATTCGCACCCGTCCTATCGTACAATTCGCGAATAACCTACCAACTGTCACAACGGCGTGCGTGCGAACAAAAATGAACCGAGTCATTGGACATGAAAGCTTCCTATACATAGTCTCCCTCTTTCATTCTTTCACGTGCTAGCAGCGTGACATCGCTAGGGTTTTCAAGTTTCGCATTGACTACTCACAAAATGGCGGCAAGTCTCATGAGAATTGACGTAGAAGTTTACACGGTATACCTAACCTATTGCCAATCACCCCTCGGTGGGGATCGGCCGTCAAGCGTACCTGAGCTGAGGATTGAGACTTGTAACAGTATTATCACTAGACAGCCCAAGTCTTGGATTCTAGCAAAACCGCGTCAGAGGCCGTAAGGCGGTCTGTAAAAACCCAGACGGCAACGGCTTGCTGCCCACACGATAAGAAGAAGTACTTAAGTCCGGCCGCTGAAAGATTGCGTTTGACAGTTACCATAAAATTGTAAAAAACTGAATGAAAACTATAAATGCCGATCATTATTTAGTAGCTTTTTGAACTTAAAAGGGCAGCTAGTGCCCTGTGTACTAGAGTGAGTACAGGTAAACAATATTTTCATTCAGTTTTTTACAATTTTATGGTAACTGTCAAACGCAATCTTTCAGCGGCCGGACTTTAGTATTTATCTTGTGCTGTTACTAAAAAATTTTACTCTATGATATATGTCAGTAAATTCACCTGAATGCGCAGTCGGCATCGTCAGGCGACTCGGCAGCTAGTCCTACAACCACATAGCGCTCGCTGTCGGAGCTGGCGGTAGACGCGGCGTCGCTTCGAGTGTCGTCGCGAGTTAGTGCGCTGTCTATTGACGTTACAAGCGAGTTGAAGCCGCGGCGCATTGACGAGAATCCTGTGGGGAAAAGAGTTGAGTTACCACAAGGAGATTGATCAATGGTCTCCTTAATAAGGAAGGGGCTGGCTGCAGTAGTCAAGATCATTATGATTGCTGCGAGCACCTCTTTAATGCCTAATTGAATTATTTTAAAATATTAGAACGAATTTATGGATTGTGTTGATCATTAACATCGGCATGACGATTCGACGATGTTCAGGATAGAACGAAGTGGAGGAAAGGGACAAAGTAAACTCCGCTACCCGAAATAACATTAGCTAGGAAGATGACTACCCAGAAGACCCACTGAAAGATTGACCCCTCACTTATAATACAGCAAGAAAGGTCGCCACTTTTTTGGGTCTTCCAGTTGGAAGACTAAGCATAGAATTGTTCTATATTGTTCTTCGTTATTTAATGTTAGTTATGTATACCGGGTATGAGTGAGTTTTTCGCGTTTCCTGAGGGTGGCTCGATGGTGAAAGTTGTTCAGTTTGATGGTCTGAATTCACCGTTTCAGTATTTGCTAGGCTGTCACTTACACCATGTATAACTCGTCAATGTGAGATTATTGGTTTCAAGTTATTTTTTATTAATTTAAAAGTTGATTTGCTTAAAAATAGTGGAGACATTTGTTTAACTGATGTAACAGATATGAACTGTGGGGACTTGCCACAGATGTCAACACCCACAAGTTATAGCAAAGAAGCTAACAGATGGCGCTACGATCGCACTCGCTAATGTGTACGTAAGACAACTTGCGACGTCACATTAGTAACCCGTTAGCGTAACACATAAGGTTCACAATCGTATACAAGACATGAATCGCGCAAGAGAAATAATCACAGAGATTTGATATATATACAAGGTCCAACTAAGATCTGTTGGACCACGGCCGGTCCCCAGGCTTCACACCTAGCCTGGCGGAAGATCTTCCCTTTTCACCGGAGGAACCTTCCACAGTAGTTCCCCCACACCTAGCCCCTAGTTCCCTATCTAGCTCTGTCACTCTTATGACTGTCTGTGGTGCGACTGTAAGAAATGACTATACATGTTTTCGTTCAGTTTCATATTGGGCGTCCATGGATATTAGGTTAATGCTTCACCACGGCAATTCGAACTCAATGACATGCTATCGATAGAAGAAGAGTGTCATCCCATGGTATAACTACTGAAAACACAGCTGAATTCATTTTAACGAACCTCCAAATCCGCCAATGCCAGGGCTGGGTGGTAGCGGTACCTCTTCAGCAGGCAGCATCTGAGCTGAGCAAATCTCTATGGACGCCTGCGTGGCCAACATTCCACTATCTCGGTCAAGCATAGAGGGCGCCATTGTTGCTTCTGAACCTGGAGAGAGGATGAGTGGAAAACCGTCAGTTAATATCCTACATACATACATGAACTCACGACCATAACCCCGTTAAGAGTGATAAACTTTGATTAAATAAAAAAAAACAGAAGACAGGTGAATAGCCTATAGCGCATGGACCTCATATATTGAGCTCTCGTCGCTTAATTGACTCAGTCGCAATCTGAGCCGCAATGCGTGATTGAGATACTATTTTTTTTCATTTTAGGCGGAATAAAGGTGCCACAATGCCTTCGTTTACTTTTACTCGTTATACAATTCATTCAAAAAGAAAAAAACAAATCACACCACATTACTTTTCACGTAGTAAGTACATGAAAAAACAACAGATCCATTTTTCGAGTACGTAATGCAAGAACGTCACCTATCTTAAGCTATTTTAATTTGATCAAAGGTGGTAACATACTTTGCTACAACTACCAACTATGTTTTAAGCGTGTGGTCGTAGCATGGCTCACTGTTAGCAAGGTATATGTTGCAGTATGGAATAACGTGTCAAGTAAATGAAAATAAGTATAGGGTCCTTCTTAATATGCTGACACTTTTTTAAGGGGATGATCAGATCATCAAACTGAACAACTTTCTCTATGGGACCAACATCGAAATCGCGAAAAAAAAATCAACAGCTCCATGCAAAACTGCAAACCTACTTTAGCCAAATGTGTGGGACAGCTGTTTTTTTTCGCGATCTCGATGTTGGTCCTATAGAGAAAATTGTTCAGTGTGATGGTCTGATCAACCCCTTAAAAAAGTGTCAGCATATTAAGTTGGACCCTGTATTGCGTAGTGTTTGATTTGTAAAGCAATGCAAGATATACACCCAGTTGCAGAAACGCTCATTACATTTAATCCTGCATTAACTCTCTTGCTAGCTTTTACTCCGTCAACAAGACAAAAAGTGACAGCAAGAAATTTAATGGAGAATTAACTTTGATAAGCGTTTCTGCAACTGAGTGTTATTTTTTTTAAATGTACAATTTCTAATGTAATTTTCTAGATGGATGTGAAATCTATCAGTCCGTATTCGGCACGCGTGGTGATTTAACGCCCGTACACCTCCCCTGTGATCTTCTGCGGGACGTGTTTAGGCTGATGATGATATCTACGGCTGCTGCGATGTAATGAAGAACATCTCTAGATCAAAACGTCACAGAAATTAAATCACAAAAATTTGCAAGTTAACTAAATTCGAAAAAAGCGAAGTGGATTAAATTGAAAGACGTATGGAGTGACCTAAACAATAATTGTGAAGTACGTACATAAAAGTTAGTGGAAATTCAAATAGTAAAGTGAGAAAGAGCAGTTAAAACAAAAAACAAAAACAAAACAGCTTGCTAGTTAAGGGCCTATTTAGACATACAACTTTCGATCTACATGAATCTTGATGACAACAAATTACTCACATTGATGTAATTCAAATATTATGTGCAGACTCGCGTCCGAAAGAATTACACACATGTTTACCGGAGTTAGGAATACACCCAAGACGTCAGAAAATTTAACTAGACACAGTCGTAGTTTGATTGTGCATACCTTTGACTATTTATATGTGGACTGGTTACGCGTGTAATTCTACTAACAAACATTTCTGCCACTTTTTGCGGGGGGCGAGGTAACATGAAATCCGCAACTTTGGATTTCATTCCCCATAACTTTAGATTCTAATTTTGAATGTTAAAAATCATGAAGAGTAGTCCCGTGTGAACCCCAAACGTTCTAAGTTCGAAGTTATTATTTCGCAATTATAGGCTGTCTCGTTTAGTGATAAGGTGTAAAATTGAATGTAAATGCACAAGATCAATTGTGCTTATACCGAGCAAGAGGGGAAATGCTACCGCAAGGCTAGTCCTTATAATAATTAGTCATAGGTGCATACACGATTGAGATAGCATTAATTTGTCTGGTAGAGCAGATTTTGCGGGGGTTAGGGAGTGGCTAATAGTCTAGAAAATTATGTACATAGCGTAGTAATCATACTGTGGCTGTGATACAGTTTAAAAGCGGTATGTCTAAATAGGGGCTTAAGGCGTTATCAATTGTCGATAACCGATAAATTCACGACCAAATCCCTTTCAGTGTGGTCAGAAACTTTACTATATATTTTTAAGCGTCCAATTGTAGCAAGGCTCGCTTTTAGCATACAATAGGCTCCAGATTTTCATGGAAGATTGACAGCAAATAATTATAAAAGCTGAATATTTATTTGCTTAACTCATGTGGTACCTAGGTATTAGAATATAGTGTTTCTTATTCCCTTTTCACACGTTCCGGCTGCCGGCTAGCCGGCGACGGGTACCCGGCTACCAATGTATGGGCCTACCGGGTAAATGCTAATAATATGCTAGCATGCTAACTGCGTTCGTGGTCTAATGGAAGAGCATTGTGTTCTTGACGCGGAGGTCGTGGGTTCGATCATAATTCATAATTCATTTATTCATTGTTAATTGCACACGTTACATAGGATGGTATAATTAATTTGTGGTACAGCAATCTGCCTCTTCCAATGTCATATAATTTTTATTAAATATTTTACAATGTCAGACAGCGAAATTTATTTAGAAATATTAATTAATATATTAATGTAGTTTAAAGACTGTGTTTAGGATAGGTTATAATCTTAGTTATTATCATAATTTTATCAAATTAATATTAATTTACAAAATACAATTATCCAAAATCACAACATTCATTTAAAAATTCCTTTACTGAGTAAAAATATTTGTCAAGAAGCCATTCCGTGAGTTTCCTTTTAAATTGCTTGGAGGGACAAGTTAGAATACTCTTCGATCCCCACGGGGGACACCTAGTGGTATGTCATTTTGTGCGTTTTTCCCCAGTTGGTTAGGACATTGCAGGCCGAATCACCTTATTGTCTGAAAGAAAGATGATACCGTGCTTCGGATGGCACGTTAAGCCGTTGGTCCCGGCTACTATCTCTCGTGGTAGTAGTCATTACATAAAAACCATGTCAGAGGCCGTAATGCAGTCTGAAAAACTCTGACACCAGGGCTTGTCCACATGATAAGACCCGGTAAATTGCGCCGGTACGTGTGAAAGATAATGTACATGGCCATACACTTCGCAGCCGGGTATCCGGCGCCGGATACCCGGCAGCCGGAACGTGTGTAAAGGGACTTAATATGCCGACGGCTTTTTAAGGGGATGTTTAGACCATCAAACTGAATAACTTTCTGTATGGGACAAAAATCGAAATAGCGATTTAAAAAATCGGATGTCGAGTAGGATTGCAGTTTTGTATGGAACAACAGAATTTTTTTCGCGATTTCGATGTTGGTTCCATAGACACATTTTTTCAGGATGATGGTCTGGTCATCCCCTTAAAAACCGTCAACATATTAAAGACACTATATTCTTAAATGAGGTAATCAACAATTGATAACGTCTTAAATGCCTAAGACAGAAGGATAGAAACACGTACGATTATCAATAGATTCCGTTGCCGTCACGTCCTCTTTGAAGTGAGGGACAGAGTCTAAAAAATAAACCATTTAATTATAATATAAGCATTATATTATATTTCAATAGAACAGGCATGACAATGTAAACAAACAGCGCAAAGGATACTAAGTTTGTTATAAAACAAACATCCATATCAATCTGATTTCATATCGTGAGTGCGAGTGGGAAAAGAATGCACAAATGCGGTTTTCATAATACAAGCCTCTTAGCTTCAATTAGAGATAACAATATACAACGTGTTAATGAATTAACGCAAAACTAGAAAGTAGTTTGTTTAGAATCGAGAGCAGAATCGAATTATCATGGTTTCAACATAGGTAATTTTTTTCAAAATATTAAATAATTTGTATGTATAATTTAAAATTTACTGAACCCGATCTCAACCCACCGCTCGAGCACTCTCACCCTATTTACTACCAAAACAAGAGTCTTAAAATGTAACCAGGAGCACGTTAGCGCTTTCATTCATTGCTGCAATGATAACAAATCATTTTTGCGTCAAAACTTAAAATGCGAATAACTTTAAATTTTAACTATCAAAATATTGAAATTATTGTTTCAATCTAATTATTTTCTTATAAATCAGTTGGGGTGTATGAGGTTTTGCGCTTATTCATTAACACGTTGTATAGGGTGTCCCAAAATTCAACGTCTGCGTCATGCCAAAATGTATGTATAGAACTTATCCTTTATTTTTGAATTGGGTCCACTGAAAAGGTTATTCAGGATAGCGTAACAAGTATTTTCATCAAAAAATGTACAAATTTGTAGTTACTACATCAAAAAGTTGAGCGCACAGTGGCGATTGTTCCAAAAGAAAACTAACTATTGTTTCTCGAAAACTATCAAACTTTGCATTTTTGTTGTTGTGGTTGTTGATTTCCCTGTGCAGTAATAAATTCACCTACTGTTTTCGGCTTGACGTTGAGTTTTGGGACACCCTGTATACATTGTTCTGGAGTGCGATCTTTGAAAACATTTGTTTAATTTTTTTTTCTGTAAATGCTTTTTGCTGTTGCTTACATCAAATGTCTGCTCTATTGAACCTACAAATAAAGAAGAGTATCAAAAATCAACGTTCTTGAATCAACATTTAGACTTCCTACTAACCTAATTTCAAGTCCTGTAGGCTTGATGAATCGAGCGGGACACTGTCCAGGTCCCTGGAAGACTCCTGCCCTGGACAGCTGGACGGCAGGACAAGGGTTAACTCCACTGCTGGTACCACCACTCCGACTACTATTGACCTGTGATAGAAAAATTTGTTTCAACAAAGCGTACGTTTTTGAATATCCAAAATTGTATTTTATCAAAAAATTATCTCATTGAAGGCTATAACTATATAACTATGGACGAGATAAGCGTGTAATTCTACAAACTTTTCTGCAAGTTTTTGCGGGGGGGGGGGGGGGCGAAGTCCGCACGAGATCCGCAACTTATGCTCACGACTATATTCCCTGAGGGGGTAGTCAGAGATGTTCTGAAACTTCAGAACATCCAGATTATAATTTTAATTGTTAATAATAGTCTCGTGTGAACCCCGAACGCGACCACTTTGAAGTTATTGTTTCGCAATTATGGGCTGTCTCATATAGTGATAAGGTATAAAATTTTATGCACACGATCAATTGGTCTTGTAACGTGGCAGAGTGGAAAGGCTACCGCAACGATGGTCCCTAGTTATATTGTCAAAGATTGAAGGTGTCTTTATGTTAATTTCGAACATATATCAAATCTTATGTACAGAGTGTAACAAAACACCCTAGTAATATTGACAGAGGTGGTTTAGACCATCAAACTGAACAACTTTCACTTTGGAATAACAAGAAAAAAAAGTTATTTACCAGAATCAGTAAATAAATGTATGGGAATGTATATTTTTTTCGACTTCTCCATAGTAAAAGCTGTTCAGTTTGATGGTCTAATCTTCTAATCTTTTGATTAGACCGGCGGCGGACCGAAAAGCGTGGTCTACTACTCCTTTAAATATTACTATACTCCATTCAAAATGACATCGAAATTTTAAGGCTATTTTGCATTACATAAACAGATTTTAAACACTTATTCTCACTTATTCTTAAAACAGCTTTAGTAACGTCCAAGATATGTCGGATAGTATATGTATCCAATAAATTAATTACATTTGGTTAAACCTTGTATCTATCCGTCCCCAAACATGTACCTACCCGGCATCAGCATCGGGCTGCCTGGCCGCGTCGTGAGCCAGCCACGAGGCCAGCTCCGAGAGCCGCTCCACCTGCCGCAGCAGGAACAGCAGCTGGTAGTGGTTGAGCTGGAGGCCGGCCAGCCCGCACGTGCGAGCCACCACCCAGATACGGGACATGCCTTCGTCGAAACACATCTGAGAGGAGATGGATTATTTTTATAAGGGAGTTGAACTACAGAATAGGTAATAGTATACAACGTGTTAATGAATTAACGCAAAACTAGAAAGTTTGTTTAGAATCGAGAGCCGATTCGAATTATCATGTTTTCAACATAGGATTTACTTTTCAAAATATTAAATAAATTGTTAGTAAAATTTAAAATTTACTAAACTCGATCACAACCCACCACACGGACACACTCACCCTACTTACTACTAAAACAAGATTCTTAAAATGTATTCACGAGCACTCTAGCGCTTTCATTCTGAAAACATAAAATGCTATTCGTATTTAAGTTTTTTGAACACAAACTTTAAATTTTAATTATTAAAATAATGAAATTATCGTTTCAATCTAATTATTTTGTTATAAAATCAGTTGGGGTGTAAGAGGTTTTGCGCTTATTCATTAACACGTTGTATACAGGGTCCTTCTTAATATGCTGACACTTTTTTAAGGGGATGATCAGACCGTCAAACTGAACAACTTTCTCTATGGCACCAACATCTAAATCGTGAAAAAAAAATTAGCTCTTCCATACAAAATTACAAACCTACTTGAGCCAAATGTATGGGACGGCAGATTTTTTTTTTGCGATTTCGATGTTGGTCCAATAGAGAAAGTTGTTCAGTTTGATGGTCTGATCATCCCCTTAAAAAAGTGTCAGCATATTAAGAGGGACCCTGTAATTCTATATACAGAACGGCCACTCCCCGCCCCCCTCTGGCTTCAGATACCCCACCTCACCTCACACTTTCTGGGAAACTTGAGGGAAGCCGAGCAAGGGAATACAGTCACCCGTTGGATTTGACCGCATAGAATTGTGTATTTTCAGTGCAAAAAAATAACGCTCAATTCACATTTTCAATAATTCTTAAGCTCAAATACTATTTTTAACAATAGAACGAACAATTAAAAGTATTGAAATGTCGATGACGTTAAATGCAAAGCGTGGCTTTCAACCCTATACGCAATGTCATGGACGGTTTGCACAAAGTGTGCATGTACAAACGCCATTCGAAATTCAAAAACGTTCTTTAGAGTGCAGGACCTGTGGTTGAACCAAAGAGATTATACCTAATAGAGTGAGCCATACCAATTGTAAAGTGTCCACTTTTTTTGACGTTTAGCTTTGAGTGTGTGGTGTCAAGTAGTATGGACAAAAGGCACCAAGTGACATATGGCCTTATGCTTACGGTCACTTTTCACACACACTAGCTCAAAAAAAAGTGGACAGCCGCATAAACAAATATCTATAGTTCCATCTCCTTCTACTATTAAAGGTATGTCATAAGACAAGAGAGACTAACTACAATCGTAAATTTATGCGGACTCTATGGAGATCCTTCCTCTGAGGGTTGAACATTACAATGTAACCTAGTAGTGACAACCAGGCGAACAGTGGGCTACCACTGACTGATCAATCAGAGTTGGAGCCAAGTAGTACAGAAACAAGATGTTGCCAGCACGTCCCGTCTCGCTCGCGCGCCTGATTTATGTGCATCTTTCTCTATTCCTTTAAAATCTCTGCAGTGCAATATCTAAAGTAAGTGAGGGGTAGGGAGTGGCCATTCTGCATGTAGTACTGTTACATATTCTCGGGCAATAGTCTGAAGAGGTAGGATGAAACTTTAAGACACCCTACCCCCAAACAGTTTTTACTACCCCCTCAGTGGTACAGGAGGTAGACTGTACTCGTATGTAATAGTATAATACTCAATCTCTCGCATTCACTTCGTATAACATGTGATAGCCTCTTGTCAGTGCAGGCCAGTTTTTATTAAGTGTTCCCAAGGTAATGTCAGAGGAACTTACCCAAGCAGTAAGAGGAGTAGCATCTAATAGCGGCGCCGGCTTGTAATTTGTAGCGCGCGCGCCGCAGAAGTCAGCCCAAAGAGGCTCCACTCGTGCGCACCACACTGACCTACTCTCACGCCATAGTAGCTCGGGAGATATCGCTGTGCCGCGGTCTATGTCGTCTAGATCTGTGAAAGAAAGAGAGGTTCGTATGTTCCACATTTTAGATTTACAGGAATTTTAAAAGTATCAGTGTAACAGGCGAGATATGAACGTGGGGCATTAGATAAGTGACATTAACCACTAATAGTACACCTACAAAATATACAGGGTGAAATTAATATCATTAGCAACCTACATTTCATTTCATTTCGCTCTAGCCAATGACGTTCCTGAGCGCCAGAAAAGGATAGAGCGTAAAAAACGTTTGCGTGCTGCCAGATGAGGTTCAACCCTAAGAGTCTATCGATCAAACTGAACAACTTTTACTATGGGAGGAAAAAGCTGCTGTTCCAATACTAAACTGCAATGCTACTCGACTGAAATGTATGCAACAGCAGAATTGGTTTTTGCTCCCATCGGTTTGCTCCTATAGTAAAAGTTGTTCAGTTTGACGGGTAGACTCTTAGTTTAAATGGATGCTAATGATATCAATTTCACCCTGTTGTTTAGACTTCCACTGCTGTACATATGCCTCCCCAAAGGAACGCCACAACGACTGGTCCTGCGCTGTCCTCATCCAACGGGTTCCCGCCGCCTTCACCAGGTCGATCACAGGTCCACCTTGTGGAGGGCCTACCCACACTGCGCCTTCCGATACACGATTACCACTCGAGAACTCTTCGAGTCCCACCGGCCATCGGTTCTGCGAGCAATGTGCCTCGCCAATTGTCAGTTTGGTTTAGCAATTCTCTGGATAAAGTAGAATGACAGGTAATAAAGGCACTTACTGTCAGCATGTAAAATGAACTGTTCATGTATAGGATCCAGATCGTCAGCCGAGCACGGGAACTGTCCTCTAGAGGGCGCTGATCGTCGCAGCGCTGATATTATGGAAGCGAGGTCTGCCCGTGTACCTGCCGTGTCTGGAACGAAGATGACAATACGAGGTGTAAACTTAAATGCGTTACATACTTTAAGGGGTGGTGCAGACCATCAAACTGAATAACTTTTGCTATGGGACCAACATTGAAATCTCGAAAAAAAAACATCTGTTCCTTACATTTCGGCTGAGTAGCTGATGACGTTATCTATGAAACAGCCGTTTTTAATTACGCCATTTGGTTTTGGTTTGGTTCAATGTTGGCCTATATTATAGTGAACATTTTTCAGTTAGATGGTCTGAAGCATTCCCTCAAAATTTAGGGGTTTTAAATTTACATCCTACATAAGACATCTATAACCACCTTCATCGGTATTTAAAAAACCTTGTGTAAAAAAATAACAACTTTAAAAATCTTGCCAAACTATATTTTAAGGAATGTTCTACTACAATTGATTTAAAATATATTTGCTTACTTGTTCTGGGTGATTCCCGTACGTTAGTGAGGGTAGCTCTGGCGGTACATACGTGAAGTTCTTTGGGTCTATCGCGCTGCTGGGATACGTGCTCCGATCCGGCTTCTAGCACTATCTGTGAACAAAAGTAGCCTTAGTACATCCTTTCAACTGTATCAGTGCAATAATATCGTTTCATTATTCTTAATTAATAAGTTAGAACATGGCGACGGGATCACTCCCCGTCACACTAGGCAGAGTTTCGGTACTAGTGAAACGTGGATGTTCTGAGGTTTCAGAATACCTCTGACTAGCCCCTCAGGGAATATAGTCGGGAGCATATGCATGCATGTATGCATAAGTTTGAATACCTTGATAGTATTGACTCTGACCTCGTATGATATGCACACCAGGCCACTAACACTAACTAATATCGAGCACAGAAGATTTACTTCCATACAACGCGCACTAAATATAACGATCAAAGCGAGCCAAATTGAATCGTACGCGCATCGCGAAAGGTTAATATTGCAGCAAACCGGTGCAGGCTAGGTAACCTCCACGCAATGACCTTACGGTTATGGCGTGGTGCTTATTGGAGGTGGTTGTCAATTTTACAATGAGAGCGCATCTCAATTAGCCCCAAAAGATGGGGCCGCGTTCGGTTTCAAGTGGTTAAAAGTGTAACTTCGGTACTAATCGGTACGATTAGGTTTGTCTTCCTTTATCTTTTAAACAATCGGACTTTTAAAAAGCCTAAAGATACTGCAAGCAATCAGTTGTTTAATAAGTACCTTAGGCATTATAGCCTCAGCCCTGACGTCCATGTATGCGCTGGCCGACTCGTCGGCTACAGCCACGACGGCGGTGTGAGCACCGCGAGCCACGTGAGGCAGGAACGCGCCGAGCCACACGAGGCTCGACGCGTCCACCGAGCTTAATGACAGTATAAGCGATCAGTTGTATAACAACGTACCTTAGGCATTATAGCCTCAGCCCTGACGTCCATATATGCGCTGGCGGCCTCGTCGGCTACAGCCACGACGGCGGTGTGAGCGCCGCGAGCCACGTGAGGCAGGAACGCGCCGAGCCACACGAGGCTCGGGACATCCACCGAGATGCGCACCGGGCTCAGCTGGACGTACAGCTTCGGTGACGGTACTGTGGAAGAAGAGGTCTACTTCAGAAATATTCGACCCAAATAGAGATCTGATATACAACGTGTTAATGAATTAACGCAAAACTAGAAAGTAGTTTGATTAGAATCGAGAGCAGAATTGAATTATCATGGTTTCAACATAGGATTTTTTTTTTACAAAACTTTAAATTATTTGTTTGTAAAATTTTAAATTTACTGAACTTGATATCAACCCACCGCTCGGGCACTCTCACGATACTTACTACCAAAACAAGATTCTTAAAATGTATCCATGAGCACGTTAGCGTTTCATTCATTGCTGAAATGATAACAAATCATTTTTGCCTCAAAACTTAAAATGCGAATAACTTTAAATTTTAACTATCAACATAATTAAATTATTGTTTCAATCGAATTATTTTGTTATAAATCAGTTGGGGTGTATGAGGTTTTGCGTTTATTCATAAACACGTTGTATATGACATTGAATAAAGCGGCGAGTTATACCTTATAGATATTTATCTATCATATAGTTACTCTAATTCTTATCCATTGAACTGTGCATCGCCGTGTGCGACAGATCAACCTACCCATAGTCCACGGGGAGGTAACTTGCAAAAACCATATTTAATTAAATATGTTATGACAAGATCGCTTATTACTTTGGAAGTATTATAGCACCGGCATTATTTGATTACGACCTAAAAAAAGTAGCAGGGAGCGATTGGGTGAGGAAGGCCGCGGACAGAGTTTTGTGGCGCGCCTTGGGAGAGGCCTATGTTCAGCAGTGGACGATGATGGGCTGATGATGATGATTATTATTTGATTACCATTATTTAGAGGATAGAAGCCATTACTCAGTACAAAACGTTTCACGTTCTCCACTACAGCTGCGTTCCTGATGCAGTCTACTCTTTTTTTGTTCCATAGAAATTGGCTACAAGACTTAAATGTTTAGCTGCTTATATTTTCGTGGATTCAATGTTGGTTTGAACTTATCTTCTATAGCACCCCATACGTGACGCATTTAAGTTTACAGCCCGTAAGACAGGATTTTTATATACTGTCAATAAGAATTACCTACCAGGGAAGCATACATCGCCGGGGTAGTAAAAGAATGTGAGCTCTGCGTGCAGAAGTCCCGCGTCCCCGGGTAACGTCGCCTTCTCCGCGCTGAGTAGCGGCCGCGGGGCTTCCCGAGATTTTGAGCCCGTCGATACCTGGGCAAGTAAGGGTTTTCAAGTTTATTTTGAGTTTTAACTTTAAAAGGGTATCTTTTTCAAAACCGGGTCTTATAAATGAAATGGAATGGCTCTTAAAATGGTAATGTAGCAAGTCGCCTCCGACATAGAGATGATCCAGTCGTTGTAACGCTTGCCAAAATCAGCGGAAATTACATGCTAGCCACAAATTCACTAGTACACTGATAGACGTGAAGATAGTTCGTTCGAAGACGTTCAAGATATGAAACAGCCCTATTGCATTATCGAGAATGTTTTGCCGCTGTTTTCGACTGATACATATAAAGCCAATTATGGTTATTTCAAATTAAGAAACTGAACTAGGGCAATTGTTAATAATAACAGATTGTATTATCAATGTTTATAATTTATATTGATGATTAACAAAATTATCATTATCGTACGTAGGGCGGATATTGACCTGTGAATCATATGACCGGGCGGCGGGTCATTATCACGAAATTGTACTTAGGAACAGATACCTAATGCGTTTGACAAGTTTCGCCAACTAATTAGATTTAGTCTTATAGAATCAAGTTAGATAAGATCAAGATAAGATCATCAAGTTAGATGGATCTAAGGAGTCGAGGGTGTGGAACAGAAAGACGACAGGGCTTGTGACAACCATTGAGTGTGCGGTGTTGCCGTCTCTCTGTAACCATCCAAACCATCGTATTGTGATGAAGAATGTGTACCTAACTATAACCTTACCTTATTGACTGAGAAGTCATCTATCCTAAGGACGAGGCAGGTGGTCATCAACTTGCCTAGTTGCTGCAGTATCCTGGTTCGGGTTGGGGACGCTGAAATATTGAGGGCTCATTAGTTGGTCCTTAAGTTGGCCGGCCGTCGACTCCGTTCAGTGGAATGCTTGCGTATGCGCGTATAGTCGAGCGGAATCCAAGATGATAAGTTCCATTTGAACTTTAATTAAACCATAGACACTTAAATTTCCTTCAGCGATTGTCAATATAATTATGCAATGTATGTAACACACATACATTATCGGTGTAAAATGTGCTCCGTCCGGTAATTCGGTACGGAAAATCGTACTTTTGAGTCACTATACCTGAACCCACTTCTAACCGTAGCAGTTCTCCGTTCCATCACATTCAGGATCTCTAGCGCACACACTTACACCTTCAAAAATAACCAGCGTACTTGAATGGTTTTATAAATATAGGGGTCCTTCTTAATATGCTGTCATTTTTTTAAGGGGATGTCCAGACCATAAAACTGAACAACTTTCTCTATTGGACCAACATCGAAATCACGAAAAAAAAATCTGCTGTCCCATACATTTGGCTCGAGTAAGATTGCAGTTTTGTATGGAAGAGCAGATTTTGTTTTCGCGATTTCGATGTTGGTGCCATATAGAAAGTTTTTTAGTTTGACGGTTTGATCATACCCTTAAAAAAGTGTCAGCATATTAAGAAGGACCCTATATACAGTCTTAGTCGAAATAGGCTATGAGATCATCACAATACCATAGATTATTCAATAGCCGTAACAGATACCGCACTCTCCCGATTTCGCATGCTTTTTCGAATTTAGAAGTTATTGCTTCAGGAACGACAAACTAAAATGCGCCTTGTGTTAATGCGCGATAGCCTGTGTCTCATGAGATACAAGGCGTCGTAGGTACTTATCGCAGCGGTCAAACACGAGTTACTGAGCACTGAAGGTACCTTGTGAGGTAGTTGGGTTGGTGGACGGAACGTTGGAAGCGCCGTGTTGGTTCGCGTTGGGTCTGTGGTTCAATCCGTTTGATAGTTGCTCTTCCGACTTCTCAGCTTGACTAGTCTGTTGATATTTACAAATATCGATGTAAGCAAATATTTAATTTAACTTATCTTCTTCTTCTTATCGTGTGGGCAAGCCCTGGAGTCAAGAGTTTTTTTAGACCGCCTTACGGGCTCTGACGTGGTTTTTATGTAACGACTACTACCACCAGACATAGTAGCCAGGACCAACGGCTTAACGTGCCACGAAGCACGGAATCATCTTTCTTTTCAGACAATCAAGTGATTCGGCCTGCAATGTCCTAACCAACTGAGGAAAAACGCACAAAGTGACACATCACTAGGTGTCCCCCGTGGGAACCGAACCCACGACCTCCGGGTCAAGAGCCCATTGCTCTTAACCATTAGACCACGGAGGCAATTATCAAACAGCAAATTACTTAATTTCTAAAACAAAAAATGTTAAATTAAATGATAACACGTTTTTGAAAACTGTTACAATACGAAGCTATCTACAGGGTATTAGTATAAATAGTTGAATGTTTTTCTTGTTTATCTCCTATAGATTCCTCTGGGAAAGTTGTTCAGTATCATGAATACAATCACCCTTTAAATTAATGCAACTGCCTGCAGTTGGCTATAGGCATGTAAGGCCTGACAAAATTAGCTGAAACTACTTTAAGGGGATAATCAGACCATCAAACTAAACAACTTTCACTGTGGCACCAATGTCGTATTAGCGAAAAAAAAAATCTGCTGTTCCATAAAACAACTTCAAACTTAGTCGGTCCAAATGTTGATTTCTTTTGGCATTTCAATGTGAGTCCCGTAGAGAAAGTTGTTCAGTTTGATCGTCTTCATGATTCATCTTAACATAGCTTTAGCAAATTTTGTTGAAAATTTTATACAAATTAACCAAAAAGACTCCTAAAGTTCTAACGTAGCGAACTTTTTAGAAACACATAAGTACTCCGAGTTCTCAGGAGTCAAATTAGTTCGCACGTCAGTTCTGATTCTGGTAATTCCGTAATATTATGTAAGCGTCTTTACGCATAACTTTCTTTAAGCAATAACATACCTTATTACTTGGCGTTACGGGTCTAGGATCTAAGGAGTCGAGGAGTGTAGAACAGAAAGACGACAGGGCTTGTGACAACCATTGAGTGTGCGGTGTTGCCGCCTCTCTGTAAAACCATCGTATTGTGATGAAGGATGTGTACCTATACTCCATTCAAAATAGCAATGAAATTTAAAGGCTATTTTGCACTACAGAAACAGAAATTTGAAACACTTACTCTCACTTATTCTTAGAACAGCTTTTGTACCGTAAGATATGTCGGATAGTATATGTATCTAATAAATGAATTACATTTGGTAATCAGAATTGGAATCGGAAAATCTCGTCGTCCTTATTTGCAATCCATACCAATAGAATAGAAAAAATCCCGGCCAAGAGCGAGGCTCGCCCATGATAGGGTTCCGTAGCCATTGCGTAAGTAGAATAAGACAAAAGTAATACTGTCGATTATCTTACCTAAAAGAAAATTTGGAACCTAACGATTGCGCGATTTACTTTCCTGCAACGCCATCTAGTTTGTATTAGAAAATATATTTATGTTAAGGCTTTTTTTAGAAACTGGTTGGGCTACAACATCCGTTATAATTTTCATTGAAAATACTTACCGAAATCTATATTTTATAACATTTTCAATATTTTTTGAGGTTGTACGCCCTATTTTTGACTTTGAGCGCAGATATCTCGACACAGAAGCATTATAACGATTTGGTTTCTGTGGGAGTTTTGTTCCATTGGAAAAGACCTATCCAACGATACCTCACTGAATTTATAAAAAAAACCCTTTTTTTTATTCAACCCCCATTTCGTTGTATGGGAGAGGGGTCAAAAAGAATTCGTTTTTTCATAACTACTACACTACTGTTTTTGGGTTACTGTTATCTTCAAGCCAATTTCGACTCAGTAGGTGCAAAAATGAGCGAGTTATTAAGGCGGGGCATGCAGACAGACAGACAGAATGGACGAAAGTATAAGGGTTTCTTGTTTGACTACGGAACCCTAAAAAGCGGTGATTTGGTATCAGGGACACCTGAACAACATTTAGTAACCGATATTGGAAAAATCTTCAATGCACACAGTCACACTTCTGTTACAGTTTTATAATATTACCCTTATACTGCGGTGGAATGCATAAAAGCTGATGATGATCTTACCTATAGCCTCTCCAATGCCTTCTATCTCCAGTCGCCTTGTGGTAGGGGAACAAATCGGCCTGCATACTGACTAGGGTCACTTGCAGGGCACCACCGTTTGCTAGCGCCGGCTTCTCTGATCTACCCACTGGAAAAAATATTTTAATGTTAATTAAATATCAAAAATTCCTGCCTGCCGTGTCCCATGCTGGGGTTTGTGGAACTCATTAGGAAGCTTGGCCATGTATTATTATTATTATTGTTGGCTGGGCTATTGCAAGCAAGGGTCGTTATGGAACACTGCGACCATTGCTGGTCTTTTGTGTTCGCCCCAAGCTCACCCATATTTTACACATACATCCGAACTATTTTTTTTATTATTCTCGGGTATGCAGGTTTCCTCACGATGTTTTCCTTCACCGCCGAGCTAATGATAATGATAAATACAACCATACATAAATTCCGATGAACTTAGTGGTACAGGCCAGGAATCGAACCGCCGCCTCGTGATTGAGTCACTAGCTCTCCTCCATATGGACTATCATCGCTCTCTCTTGGCTTGGCCATACTTATATTAGGTCATAAAATATGTTGATATACAGGGTCCTTCTAAATATGTCGAAACTTTTTTAAGAGGACGATAAGACCATCATACTGAACAGCTTTCTCTATGGCACCGAAAAAAAACTGCTGTTCCATACAAAACTGCAAACCTACTCGAGCTAAATGTATGGGACAGCAGACTTTTCTTTGCGATTTCGATGTTGGTTCCATAGAGGAAGTTGTTCAGTTTGATGGTCTGATCATCCTCTTAAAAAACTGTCAGCATATTAAGTTGGACCCTGTATAGGGTATTTCTTATTATGCTGACGGTTTTTTTAAAGGGATGATCATACCATCATGCTGAACAACTTTCTCTATGGGTCCTACAACTAAATCGGAAAAAAAATTACTGTCCCATACAAAAGAGCAATATGTCTCATTCCAAATGCATAAGACTGGTGAATTTTTAAAAAAAGGGTCAGATCAAATGTACCCGAAACCGACGAGCGTGTATGAAACGACTTATGACTGTGGAAGAGGCAAAAGAGGTATGTCAGGATCGTAGCAGATGGCGATCAATTGTCTCTGCCTACCCCAATGGGACACAGGCGTGAGTATATGTATGTATGTATTTTTTCCCAATTTGATGTTGTTCCTAGTGGTTTTTTACGAATTCAAGTTTGCTTCCATAGTAAAAGTTCGCGCTAGAATGTCTCTGCCAGGGCTTGAATACATAATAATAGAATAGTGAACTTACACCCGGGATCATCACACAAGTGCAAGTCTATCCTCGGAGCGAGCAGGTGGTATGAGGTCTCCCTGACGTCGTGCTTGGCGAACATTCGCGCTAGAATGTCTTTGTCACCGGTGGACGAACGCGTTTGTATCTGCTCTCTGGGTTCCTCTATCTGTGGAGGAAATAATTGCTCGTTTTATCATCATCAGCATATACACGTGTCAGTGCAGGGCATAGGCCTACTCTTAGGGAGGGTGTATGGTCAGTCCACCACTCGTTCCCAATGCGGCTATGCCTCTATATGGCTATGCGGTGAAATTGGTAGACTTCACATACGTATCGGAATTTCTTCTTCAGCGTATGCAGGTTTCCTCATGATGGTTTCCTTAACCGTTTGAGAGCAGTTGGTATTACGTACATAAGTTAGAAAAACTCATTTGTACACGGCATGGCGTCCGTGGGGATTCGAACCTGGAACCTCATGATTGAGTTTGCCCACCTGTCTACGACGCGCCACCATCGCTATTTGCTCGTTTAGGTGCCCATTATATGACGCAGGGTATAAACATGCTTAAGAGAAAAGAAGGACAATACATCTCGAACAAATTACCTTTCTCAGAGCCTTAGTCCTTGTAGCTCTCGCGGTAGCTTTCTTGACGGGTTCGGACAACGCCGCGGCGCATGCTAGGGCGGCCCGCAGCTGCCCGTCCGTGAGAGCCCATGCTAGCGGTTCGGGTCTTATCGCTAGACGAGATCCTAGTATTGCGCAGTCTGGAGAAGGAAAAATAAGTGTTGAGATTGAAAGTAGCCAGCAGGTCCACAGCAGCTGGGCTATTGTGTAAGTTACCTATCATCGATGGCTGTAATCGATGTTGTACATGTCTGTACGCACGCACTGACAAAAAGAGGCTAGCACATGTATGCTAACTGAGTGCGAGTGAGAGCTGAATACACCACTGCTTACCGTCATCCACCTCACGTACCAGGTTTATAAGTATTACAGTCAGTTGCACGTACGTTTATTAAAGTTAATCCTCCATTAAATCTCATGCTAGCTTTTACTACGTCCACAAGAAAAAAGTGACAGCAAGTGACAGCAACTGACAGTTAACGATGTACCTGCGCACGCAATTGACAAATTTTAATAGCGCGCGAAATTATATTGACCAATCAGGATGTCCGACGCGGCGCCGCCGATCTTTTGCATTACAGAAACAAAGATTTGAAACACTTCCTCTCACTTATTCTTAAAACAACTTTAGTAACGTCCAAGATATGTCGGATAGTATATGTATCCAATAAATTAATTACATTTGGTAATCAGAATTGGCCAGAAAGCTAAATAGAAATCGGAAAATCTCGTTGTCCTTATTTGGAATGAAGTATGACTTTGGGTTTTGTCGGGGACTCGGGTCTGCTCTGCGCAAAGGAAGATTGATGAGGGGAATTATTTTTATGGACAGTGGCGACAATACATGAAGTAAAACTAAGTAAAACTGAAGCATGTACAACACCACACGATGTTTTCCATCACCGAATAAGCTCAAATATATTATGTTCGTTTACCTGAGAGTCGTTTTTTAATGACGATGCGACAGTGAGTGTTACCGAGCAGCAGTCTCAAAGGTTGAAGGTTCGCTGTCGCCGCGCTGTGGGCCTTCGCTTCTATACGAGCGCTTTGCCATTCCAATTCCTGAACGAAAATTTATAATGTATACCATAATTTTCTAAGGGCGTCAAAAAAATGCAAACGAAAAACTTTTCTTAAAAAACATAGATTGCACGAGAAAGGTGTTTGTATCTTCCATACAAAAGTGCCGATCAGCAGATCGATTTTCTATGCAATGCAAGGTCCTAAAAGTTTAATTGTTTTCAACCCATATATTTCTTTAGTGAAATTTTGTGAAAAATTTATCAGTTTCATTATGTTACACACCCTTAATTTTTTTCTCTTAAATTTAAATTAGAGCTGTGTATGAAAAATAAAAACGTTGACACAATTAATCCGTTCCATGACCATCCTTTTTACTGTACAGGGTGAAATGGATATCATTAGTATCCTTTTAAACTAATAGTCTACCCATCAAACTGAACAACTTTTAGTATCGGAACAAACCGATCGGAGCCAAAAAGTAATCGGCTGTTGCATACATTTGAGTCGAGTAGGCATTGCAGTTTAGTATGGAACAACTGATTTTTTTTGCTCCGATCTGTTTGCTCCCATAGTAAAAGTTGTTCAGTTTGATGGGTAGATTCTTAGCTTATAAGAATGCTAATGATATCAATTTCACCCTCAATAATTAAGTTAATAAGAATTATATCTTGTGTTATATGTATTTACACCATATCTTATTGTTGTTATTTATATATGTGATTTATACCATATCTTATATTTACCATAATCAGTTTTGTATCCTATTGAGCATTTTATTTTGCTTTTGGTGTAAATAAAGTATATTTCACTCATTCATTTATTTACAAATGTACAATTTGTACATTGTAATGTTAAAGAAATATTTTTGGCGAATGATAAGAGCGTATCTTTTAATTTGTATCATGATATGTACGAACATATTGTGGGGACTTGCCACAGATGTCAACACCCACAAGTTATAGCAACGAAGCTAACAGATGGCGCTACGGACGCACTCGCAAATGTGTACGTAAGATAACTTACGACGTCACATTAGTAACCCGTTAGCCGCTACACATAAGGTTCACAATCGTATACAAGACATGAATCGCGCAAGAGAAATAATCACAGAGATTCGATATATATACAAGGTCCAACTAAGATCTGTTGGACCACGGCCGGTCCCCAGGCTTCACACCTAGCCTGGCGGACGATCTTCCCTTTCCACCGGAGGAACATTCCACAGTAGTTCCTCCACAATATGATAGACAGCTTACCTTAAATATCAAAAGTTGACCAGTGTCAGGGGATTTGATCCTAGTCAGTCTTAGGTCTCCTTTACGACCCTCCGGAGTTCGCGACTCAACAGTCACTCGAGATATCTGCCACAAAGAATACAAAAAAATATTTTCATAAAGAACACTACAATTTTATTATATTTGGTGGTTCGGGATTCCTTATTCTTCTTAGAATAATAAATATCTTGGACATTGTCACACAAATTATCTAGTCACATTTAAAGTACCAGAATCTAGCTTGGACTTGTATTATGATGACTAGACAACGATATATAATACTTATTGAGATACAAACATCCATGACTCGGGTACAAATATTCATAATTCATCATACAAATATTTGTTCTCTGCTAATAACTGGATGATTATTTAAATGATCAAAATGCTTGGGTCTGGGGTCACTAGCTTATAGTTTATTTACTTTACTGTATAGTATCAATTATTTTATTAAATAGACTATGTATTATTGTATACATAACTTTAGCTTAAGAATTTATATTGTAATAGTTATTAAGTCGTGTTATGTTGTAGAGTTTCTGGCCGCATCTTCTCTACAGCGACAACACGTTCCGACGCGGTGGTAGCTTTAAAAAAGATTTGACGTTTGATAAGTGTGCTGCAAGCTCCTATATTAAATAAATTATATTGACTTTGACTTTGTTCCTTACACGGATATGCTTAATAATAATGTTGACTCGCAAGAGTCTCTGTGAAGAGGAAATGTGAATGTAATCTAATGGGCCAACGAGATATTCATCTGGGCAGGTGTTTATTATTGCCAGATGATATTCGAACCCTATGCCCAGCGGTGGGCTCCAGCATGACCGGTCGTTGCGGCGATCCTTGGGGGAGGCCTATGTCCAGCACTGGACGACCATCGGCTGAGATAATGATGATGATACGACACACGTCTGGTTTGGTGCTATTAGAAGCCGGATAACGCAAGTCCAAGCCAAAAAAATATGTAAGTCATACCTGAACACTGCTGGTGAAAGCATCACAACTGAACTCTATTTGAACTTGATTCACAGCCACAGAGATTCCGTCTATCACCTGAAATTTTGGACAAGACTGTCATTAGCGTCTGTGCGTCTGCTGGATCTTTATTTTTACTTATTTAAGGGGGAACCGAGCCTCCAGTGCTGCCCTCAATCGTATTTCTTTTAATTTCTTAACAATAATGTTGGTTTCGAAATAAATAAATAAAAATAAAAATTGGATAGCGTAATTGCAACTATCTGGTAATTGCAACTATGGCGTAGTGACACTCATAAGAATCACGATTCAGTTCTCTCAATTATACACATGTTCAGTCATGTAGAAGGCAGTTGTTGGTTTAAAGAGAAGAACTACATCGTGATTCTTAAAAGTGCAATTGCTCCGTAGTTGTTTATTACCAGATAGTTACAATAACAAGACTCCACCCTATACAATATTTCCAAAAAACAAGAATGTTACAATGAAGTCATTGCTGGTTTTCAATTTAACGAAACATAACGAGCTGTTATGTTTTAATCTTTGGAATCCGGAATAAGAAACCACTTTCGGCGGTTTTAAAGATAGCAACAACGAACATTCAAAAAAACAAATTAGTTTACGAATTCTGTTTTTTTTTTTATTAAAAAAATACTATTGCCGTCAGAATTGGAGTTTCGGTGCCCTCTGAGGTTGGGTTGAGCTTTATATGGCAGCACGGAATCACGTTTTTTCACGCTCTATCCTTTTCTGTCGCCCAGGAACGTCATTGGTTAGAGCGACAAATGTCGCAGCGCTGCCGCGTGCGATCGCATTCCCGCTGTCTTTCTCGCCCTAGCAAATGACGTTCCTGAGCGACAGAAAAGGATAGAGCATCAAAAAAAATGCGGTTCAACCCCTTTATGAGCGTTTGTGGACTTACAATCGATATGTGTAATCAAGAATGGATATTTCACTTCAAATTCAAACTGATCTGCCAAAATTAATAATTGTGTTTGGGGAATCGTGATTTCACAAATCAGAGTAAGTGCACAAACCACAAGACAACCTTACAAATAGATCCTACGATATTATTAAAGGTTGATCCGGGTAATCCGAGATTTGATCTTGGAAGTAAGTAGGCACCCGAGCTAAGAGGATAGCGAGTGAATAAATAAATAGGTTGACGAACATGAAACCTTGACTGGTACAAATATTCGAATTCATCAACTGGAATTTGGAAAGCATTTAAATTGTTTTTATTTTTATACTGTTTTTTAAGGCTAGTTTTTGCCCGAGATTTCGTCTGCGTGAAATTAGAATATCAAAATATCCTTTCTTAGTGCACCCTTAAATCATCCGTAGAATATACAGGGTGTAACAAAAAACCCTCGTAATACTTAAGGAAGTGCTTCAGACCATCAAACTGAACAACTTTCACTGCGGAGCCAACATCGAAATCGCTGTCGCAACAGTTTTATAGTAATCTGCTGTACCAACTTGGCTCAAATGTATTTACAGCTGATTTCTGTTTCGCGATTTCGATGTTCGTTCCATAGTGAAAGTTGTTCAGTTTGATGGTCTGAAGCACCCCCTTAAGTATTACTAGGGTGTTTTGTTACTCCCTGTATATTCAAAATGTAATGTAATGTAATCTTCAGCGGTTTAGGCTGTGTGTTGTCTGCCACGGAATTGTTTTAGAAGTATACTTAGATTATATTTATTTTCATTGGACAATGAAAGTAGCTATCTCTACAGGGTCTTTTTTTAATAATATGCGGTTTTATGAGTCCAAACCATCAAAATTAACAACAAAACCAACATAGAAATCGCGAAAAATTAACATCTAGTATAAGAAATAACAGGAATTTCGGTAACCATTAGCTGCAAGGCTGATTCAGTATTCATAGGATGTAGAGCATCTCTGTGATGGGGATGGACCTGGTCTGCCTGCATAACTCCAATCGGTTAAGGAGTTACAACCGTTCGATGGTCTGTATCATATGAACGATCAGCTGCAAGGCTGATCATAGGATATTATTGTAATATGCACTGTTGCTCTGTGAACAGTACAGAAACTGTCATGTTCCGACCTTTGAAGGGCTGTATCTCCTAAACCGACTAGAGTTATGCAGGCAGACCTGGTCCATCTCCATCACAGGTATGCTCTACACCCTATTAATACTGAATCACCCTTGCAGCTGATGGTTACTAAAACTCCTCTTATCTCTTATACTAATCTGTCCCATGCATTTGGGTCGACTCTGTTTGCAGTTTTGTATAGAACAGCAGATTTTTTCGCGAGAGCGATGTTGGTGCCATAGAAAAAGTTGTTCAGTTTGATGGTCTGATCACCCCCATAAAAACCGTCAAAAAGATCTCAGTTTGCTAAGAGTTATTTGACGTTACATTTTTGTTTAAAGATTTTACTTACAACGCAGTTATTAAAAGTTTACAAGACAAATAAGACTTTATTTAGTGTACTATAAACCATATAGTCCATTGTGCACTCTTTCGCTACTCGTAAATCATAACGCTTATAATATTTTCGAGTACAATCAAGTGTTAATCTATCCAGTTAGTACCTACACCACGATAATAGATTCATGGTTGTTGGATAAATATTTCATATAGTATATACTTTGAAACACGATCACCTGAGCAAATAAGTGTAAACAGAGCATTTTGAACGTTATAGGCGCTAAAATAGAGTTTAAAATAGTATTTGCATTAAAGTGTACAGATACCTAAACCAATTGATTGTTCGGTCCGTAAATATTTTAACTTTGAAACGTGCAATCTCAATTCAACCTTGTTTTCAGGAAATAGGGTCAAACTTGAAAATAATGATGTACGAGTATGGTAAAACATTTTATGTTCCATACTGAACTATAAATCTTCTCGAGTTAAATGTATGAGACAGCAGTTTTTTTTTCGCGATTTCGACGTTGGTCCCATAGTGAAAGTTGTTCAGTTTGATGGTCTCAAAACCCCTTAAAAGTTTTAAATGTTTATTTTTACTTTTGTAACACCTTGTATTCTTCTCACTGCAGGGCACAGTCCTATGCTCAGGTGGGTGTATGGGCGTTAGTCCACCACGCGTACCCACCTTAGTTATGCAGGACAAAAAACCTTATCGTCTAAGACATAAGAGCGTTACCTTATGAATATAGCTGTATTTGCCCGGAATGGGCATGGCACCGGCCGCTTCCTTCATTTCTCGAGGCTCCGAACATACTTCCAGGGCTATGTGTACTTCGTCTAAGTTCTGAAACAACATACAATCAAAATTATAATTACTACAGACATAAATTCTGAGCTGGAACTAGCCCTGACCTGGCCCTAAGACGCGGTTTATACAGAAGAGTTGGAGTCGTTACTCCAGGCGACGTCACCTGGACGCGCGGGCGCGATTCTCCTTTATGACAAAAACGACGCTATGCTACGTAAATAAGGTTTATATTGTGTTAATTAGATTATCCGCCACCGCCGCACGTCTCTTCTGTAGAAACCGTGGCTAGCACGTTTTAGTCATAATGCATTTTAGATTTAGTCTAAAAGCGAAGTAGGCATAATGCGAGGTAGGCAGATAGCGTTTTAGACGTAATGCATGTTAGTTTATCTGCGGAACAGGGTATTTGCCAATGCCATTAAATATATTTTACTTTATATTCTCATTAAAATTCATTTAGCGAATTTCCCTTATGGTTCCTTTAAGAAAGTTTTTCAGTATCATAAGTCCCATCATATTTGATTTAAAGTAATGCATCTATCTACAGTTATGCCCTATATTTTTGCATTCCTAAAGGTTTTTTGTAAATAACTGACGCATACAATTTTCCCTTGCTACTACGTGCCCAAACTCTGATCAGCGTGACACAATACACGCCTCAAAATTGAAGTGAGTAGCTCACGATTTCCTTAACCAAAAAGCCAGTGAAAATCTCAAGAAAACTATAAAAACATAGTTTATTGATATAGAAGCATGCAGTCAAGTTTAAACAATGGCATTGGCGTGCGAGATCAAGGTCGCCAGTAACTACGCGCTCAACCGACCGAGACTGGACTGATATGCAACTGATTATTAGGGGTCTATTAGTCAACGCGCTTTATCATTAGGTAAATATTTTGATTGGTAGTTAAAATTGCAAGGTTTTTGACTAACCCAACCAAAGTGGAATATGGTTGAGTTTATGTAATCATTTTGAGGTATCGCTTTTGCCAGTGTTAAAACATCATCATCAGCCTATACAGGGTGTAAGGAAATGTGTCATTAACCTTTAAACCACATACTCTACCCATCAAACTGAACAACTTTTACTATAGGAGCAAACCTGTCAGAACAAAAAAATCTGCTGTTCCATACTAAACTGCAGCGCCTACTTGACTCAAATGTATGAGACAGCCGATTTTCATTTTGTTCTGACAGGTTTGCTCCCATAGTAAAAGTTTTAGGTAAGGTTAATGATACTTTTCCTTACACCCTGTATACGTGCCACTGCTGGGCACGGGCCTCAAAGGAGCAATGGGCTTTAGGGTACCACGCGTGCCCAATGAGAATATCATTGCCTCTCCGCAACGTGCCACCGACGGTCTGCAAGCTGTAAGTTGTTATGAATCTCCTTCAGGCGCGGTTTATACAGAAGAGACGTGGCGGATAGTCAAAGTAACACAATTATAAACCTTATAGTACGTAGCATAGCGTCGTTTGGAGAATTACGCCCGTGCCTCCAGGCGACGTCACCTGGAGGCGCGTGCGCGATTCTCCTTTACGACAAAAACGACGCTACGCTACGAAGGTTGATATTGTGTTACATAGATTATCCGCCACCGTCACACGTTTCTTCTGTATAAACCGTGGCTTTGACTATACAGGGTCCAACTTAATATGCTGACAGTTTTTTAAGAGGATGTTCAGACCATCAAACTAAACAATTTTTTCTATGGGACCAACATCGAAATCGCGATAAAAAATCTGCTGTTCCATACATTTGGCTCAAGTAGGTTTGCAGTTTTGTATAGAACAGCAGATTTTTTTTTGCGATTTCGATGTTGGTGCCAAAGAGAAAGTTGTTCAGTTTGACGGTCTGATCATCCCCTTAAAAAAGTGTCGGCATATTAAGAAGGACCCTGTATTTCGTATCCTTCCTGTAATTCGTTACACATTCCCATCAGTCCAATCTCACAACTTGCCCGGGACAATAAAAGGCTGATTGATACATATTAAGTTTACTGTCACTTCCATAGCATAGCATAGCATATGCTCACGACTATATTCCCCGAGGGGGTAGTCAGAGATATTCTGAAACCTCAGAACATCCACGTTTCGTTTCGTTTCACTTCCATATCAACGTGGAATATTCATTTTCTTTCCGAGATATAAAGTAGCCCATATCCTACAATCTTCAAGGAGTCAGTGCCGAATTCCATCACAACTGGTGTAGGGAACGTGGCCTACCGGTGTTTTATTCGGCTCCGCTGGAGAGGTTTTAGTGGACTGTAGTTTTTCTGGTGGCAGGAGTGGTTCGATGTAAAGGAAAGTCTTGTTTGCAGCACTGGGGGTTTATTTTAGTGATTTTTACACCAGAGTTAGTTACACGCACAAGCACCGTACCAATATGGAAGACGGAAACGGAAATACAACTTTTTTAATTACTACATTTTATGTTGGTGTTGCCAATTGGTTCAGTTGTTAGGCAGTGAAGACAGACATACAAAGTCACTGGTTTTTAGATAGTAATTTAATAAGTAATGAGTACTAATGAGGGTTGGCAAAGTGACAAGAAAGAACAATGGTTGATTTGATAACGCTATTTCTGTAGATTTTTGAATTTACTATTCGTGTAGATTCGACACGAGGATTTACAATTTGCGAATGCACTGGATGCACTTGCATGTATAATCATCATCATCCTCGTCTTCGTCTTGGCGGTGGCGGATAACCTAAGTAACACAATATGAACCTTATAGTACGTAGCATAGCGTCGTTTTTGTCGTAAAGGAGAATCGCGCCCGCGCCTCCAGGAGATTTCGCCACGCGCGGGCGTAATTCTTCAAACGACGCTTTGCTACGTTCTATAAGGTTCTGTATAAACCGCGAGATTCAGAACTAATCTCCATGCTTGTATGTTGTCAGATTTTCGATAAAATTGATGATTAAACGAACTTACCTGAAGTGAAGTTCTATCATAATTATACGAAGCGCTTCGTCCGAAGAGATTAGTACCTAAGGATATATATACTTTACACATGTAGTAACACATAAGTGACACCACTCGTACACTATTGTTGAGAGAAACCACTTTTTTTTTTTTTTTTTTTTCGGGTAGTTCTAAATACATCCGCCTGCAGAGTCCAGTCTCTCCGCTACGTCATTTAGTTTGGAGTTAAGGTAATCTGTTTAATTGATTGATATTTCCCAAAATTAGAACCGGGAGCCGATAGCTTGGGAGGGAGGGAGGTACTAATCTCTTCGGACGAAGCGCTTCGTATAATTATGATAGAACTTCACTTCAGGTAAGTTCGTTTAATCATCAATTATACTTTGCGCTTCGTCCTCGAGATTAGTACCTAAGGATATATATACTTTACACATGTAGACTTTGAGAGTATTTTTCGGGAAATATCAATACCTCACTCTCGCGTTTATCCGCGAGAGGAGGCCTGCACTGGACCATGTAATGGTCCCACATAGATAGGTCCATGATAAAGACAATGCAAGTTTTTTTATTTTTTTTTATTTTTTATTTTTATTTTATAGAATGTATTAAATTATACTTCGTTTATAAATCTTTGCTATACTTATTTAATACGTACAATGCACATCTGAGAGCAATTACTTGTTACTCAACTTCAATCAGTAGGTATGTATAGGTGTATCAGACCTCAAAAATAATAATTTATTCAATTTGAATAAGTTCTTATGCATCTGAATATAAATTATTATCATTAATAATTATAACAGCTACAAGCTAAAAGATACTAATAACATAGCGTTAATAATAATATGAAATCACATATGACAATTTAGCACAACGGCTAAGTACTTATTTGTTTTTTAATTTGAGTTATTTATAATCACTCTAGCTAATGAACTTTGATCTTGTTCGGTCACTACTCGGTTGTAAAACCTTGCAAAGGTTTCCGAATTGCCGCTCCACCCTGCCGTGTTACGTATCTGGTCGATGTTGACACCGAGCGCGCGCGCCTGTGACGTCGTTGCGTGTCGTGTGCTGTGCGCGCTGAACATGGAAATGTCTACTCCGCTTTCACCTAGAGTGCACTTTATCCAGCGGCTAAGCGTCTGTGTAGTTACAGCTTTATGCGGTCTTTTAGAAGTAACAAACAGATAATTGGATCCGCGCAGCGATCTCGTCCTATTGACGTAACACAGCAGTGTGGTAGCAGGACATATTTGTAAATTTTCCGTAAAAAACGGCAAGAAAAGAATTGGCTGTTTTGCCCCAAGACGAGTTGTCTTTATAATGTCGGGGATTTTAATTATGACTTTAGTAGAAAGAATTTCGATGTTGTTTACCACAATTTTGGAAAAGGTCTGCACGCGATGGGCAGTGGTAAGTGCCAATAATGTGATGCATTTCTTCGACAGCTGGTCTAAGGATAATTCCTCATTTGGATATTTAGTACGTAAATAGCTTAACACGATATTTGTATCCCACGTGACGTTATATTTCGGCAATGGGGGTCGGAGTCGAAAGACGCCTTTAAAAAAACGAATAAGTCTGTCGTCTTTGGAAAGTGTTGGACCGATAATTAGTGATAAGGCAGATCTTAGAGAATTAAGAGTACCGTATTGAGCACCGCTTTTAAATCTTTGAGTTAAAAAATATATAATAGTGGGAATAGAAGCCTCATAAACACTAGTATCGTTTTGTTTACAATATCTCCACCACTTTTTCAAACCGACGTCGTATTGCTTTATTGAATTGTCCGACAGGGAAGCCATCATAATATCTAACGAGGAAGGTGGTAGGCTGCGTCGTGATAGTGCTTCCCGGATAATATTCCGGCAACCAGGGTAAGCGTCGATCGCATCTGCCGGTTGCTAGAATGAGATATCAAAACATCTTCGTTAGGTTTAAACGTTACCATATCCGATACAAGCAGAGTTCTAAACATGGGAAACCACGGCTGGGACGGCCACCATGGTACTACGAAAATTCCAGTTGCCTGATCAGCTAATAGCTTTCTGAATGATTTCAAAATGATTGAAAATGGAGGGAAAGCGTATACAAAGTATTGTGACCAACCAATAGTAAACGCGTTTATCGCGTAAGCATCAGGGTCTCTGTGCCAAGATACATATTTAGTACACTTATTATTGATACGGCTAGCAAATAAATCTAAGTCCGGATGTCCAAATTTTCTCGTTAATGTCTTGAAAGCGTAATCTGACAATTCCCACTCTATATCAGGGTGGTTGCGACGCGACTCTGCGTCTGCGACTATATTTTCACATGATTTAATGTAACATGCAAAGACAAATATTTTTCTTTCTTCACACCACTGCCAGATTTGTTTTGCAATGCCTGACAGGTGGGGGAACTGTATACCGCCCATGCGATTTATATAGGCTATGGCGGTCGAGTTGTCCACACGCAACAGAACTTGGCAGTTTGATAAATCTTTGGCAAAGATTTTAAGAGCGATGAAAGCAGCTAAAAGTTCTAAATAGTTGATGTGTTTAATGCGTTCACAGTTCGACCACTGGCCGCTCGCGCTATCATCGCCACACGCGGCCCCCCACCCCGTTGTTGAGGCGTCAGAATATATTTCGAGGCTATAGTCATCATTCCTGATGCGGTGCATCGAATTGTCTATCGTATTAAGCCACCAATAGAAATCTGGCAGTAATGTGTTGGGAAGATTTAAATATTTATCATAATTATCGTCCCCATCTAAATTAAGGAACTTGCAGCGTTCGAACTCCTTAGTGTAAACCCACCCGTATTCTACAGCTGGGCAGGCTGCGACCAATAACCCAACTAACTGAGCAAATTTTCTTATCGTGCATCTTTTAATATTAATAAATTTTTCTACTTCATTTTTAATACGTTGTTTTTTATCAGTCGGTAAACAAACGCGAAGTTTTTGTGAATCTATTAAAACTCCTAAGAATTTGCATGTGTTAGAAGGGTTTGTATTGCTCTTCTCCTCATTAATAATGAAGCCCAGTGAAGTAAGAAGATTTTTAGTAGTTTCAATGTTCGAAAGACATTCGCTATGTGTGTTTCCTAGTAGCAGCCAGTCGTCTAAGTACACGGTTGATAAGAAACCGGCCGATCGAAGCAGTTTTATCACTGGTTTCATTATCTTTGTAAATAAATAGGGAGCAGTGTTCAAACCAAATGGCAAGACATTAAACTGATACATTTTTCCGTTAAAGAAAAATCGTAGGTATTTTCTGGAGCTCTCATGTATGTTTATTAGGAAATAAGCATCTTTTAAATCCAAAGTGGCCATATAGCAACCATTAGTCACTAACTTTAATGCAGTACGTAAATCTTCAAGTTTGAAATGGCTCGTAGTTATAAATTTATTTAGTTTTTTTAAATTTAGAATGAAGCGCATCTTGCCATTTGGTTTGGGTATAAGGAACACACTTGACACGAATTGGTCCTCACATGGGACGCATTCAGAGATGGATCCGATACTTAAAAGGTTGTTGATCGCTTCAGTAAAATGAATTATATCGGAACTAGAGTATTCTGGTTCGGGTGGCGGAGCCTCCTGGACCACAGGAGAAGAAAAAGATATTTTATATCCATCGACCCATGATAGGATGGTGCAGTCATTAGTAATACGCGACCACTGTTCATAAAAATGTGTCAAACGGCCTGCGTACTTAACTGGATCTAGTAGCGGCGACGTGGCTGGTTGCGCTGCGTTGACGACGACGTCCTGTATGGTGCGCTGCGCGGCGGCGGGGGAGGGCGCGAGGCTGCAGGCTCGCGGCTCCTCGCGCCCGCGCCCGGCGCTGCTCCCGGCGGCGGCGGCCTGCGCGCCGGAGCAGGAGGCTTGCGGTTTAAATTTTTCTGAGACGATGGTTTGAATGGTTGTCTCGGTGCGTTCTTCCTGCCGGAGTCAGCCTTTAGTTCCGTACCAGACTTGGATACCGCCTTCGCAGATTTAATAGTATCGCCTAAATTCTCTCCAAAGAGAAATTTGTCAATCTTTGTATCGGATAGATGTTCTTTCATCTCTTTTTTAAGAGAGAATAATACGAAGTTTCTTCTGGTAACAGAGTCACCATGCTGGATGTCGCAAAGTAAGCGACTGACGTCCATGAGTTTAGTCAACATCTCGTTGTCTTTGTTTTGTGATTTGAGCTGGATTGTAATAATTTGGCCTAAACAGGAAATAGCACTCGCCATTTGACTTTGTTTCGTTTCTATACCTTTATCTCGCTTCGCGAGGGTTTCTGGCAATGCGGCCTTGACCTCTGCATTCAGAGCAGGAGCACCAATGTAGGGACAATTGGAAGGAGGCAGGTACTTGGCGATCAGTTCCTTTCTTTTATCCTTGTTTAGTCCTTCCGTTGTGAGATGTTGAAGTCGGTTGGTCAGTTCAGCATGAAAATCTGGTCCATACTTCACGACAGTTGAAGGGTCCTCGCCTAAGATTTCTAATACTTCAGATTCTAGGTTGGAACACTCATCTTGTGGTGGTTCATCACCTGCTTTAGGTATGTCTTGTGAGGTCGAAGGGACCTCCCCCGCTTCGGCGTTGGGCGGAGCTTTATGTGATGTGACTATCACTACATCGTTTGACATCTCCTCTGCATGAGGATTATTATTAAGCTCAGGTTCTTGTAACCAGTCCTCGGGCTCGAGTAAGGGGGGATCTGAAAGATTATATTTTACATAGCGCACGTCGAGTATACTATGTTGAATCACTTACATGTGAACGATAAGTAGTATTATTTTTATTGAACGGGAGGCTCCCCAGTGGAGTGTCCGACTCGATGTGTCATTAAACTAAGTCTTTACATTGGGACAGCCCCACTGACTACCCAGAATGTAAGACTTACAATAAACGTTAACACGTTAGACACTAGCCGATACAGTAGGTAGTAGGTAGGAACGCGCATGCGGTATGAAATTCTATAATCTCCATTTGAACTGGTAAAGTATGTACTAGGTACTGTATACAAAACAAAACGGCTAAATAATAGGTATTTCAAGGTTAGGTCACGCAATTCCCAGTGAATTGGACGGTAACCGATTTTTGTGTGCAGTGAAAACAGTCCCAGCGACTGATCCGGGCACAATTTCTTATCATCATCATCAAAATATTCGTAACATCTCGAATCCATAATCCAATCTAAAGAAATTATCATTGTATACTTTAACAAAGATAAGCATAGATCATAAATACCTGAGTCATGCTCGTGTCGCGACTCGCGCGACTCCCGCGATGTATCTGATGACGACGACGAAACTTGTTTACGTCGTAATCTACGTTCATATTTCTTAATTTTACGTTTAAGATGTTCGTAATCCTTTGAATGTTTACGTTTTGGCATTATTTTAACTTTTTCACTGTTAACAAATTCAAAACGTGTTGAGTGGTTGAACACTAAAATATGAATGACGTAGCGGAGAGACTGGACTCTGCAGGCGGATGTATTTAGAACTACCCGAAAAAAAAAAAAAAAAAAAAGTGGTTTCTCTCAACAATAGTGTACGAGTGGTGTCACTTATGTGTTACTACATGTGTAAAGTATATATATCCTTAGGTACTAATCTCGAGGACGAAGCGCAAAGTATAATATACAGTTTCAACGCTAGGATTAATTTAAGATATGTTTGGAAATCTTTGAGGCACTGTATCTTTAACGAAAATCTGACAACATACAAGCATAGAAATTAATTACTAGATTGTTTCTGAAAAATGTTATTGAGTTTAACTGGTTATTATTGAAAATATAACCAGATTTCGTTTGTATGGAGAGCGCCAGCGGTAATATACCCTTAAGGCTCTACCGCCCGATTTTACCGTAAAATTGGGTAACTTTGTAACCATTTTATACATTAAATATGGCACTTTTCAAGCCGAAAACAAAATCGAACAATCTACTGACACGAGAAGATGAGAAGTGATTTGGTTGTTCTCGAAATCTATTTTAATTAATATAAAACTGAAGATAAAGGAATTTAAAGACGCCCCTTTTTTTCAGTTGTACCCATTTTACTCTTACATCGTTGAACGGAAGAAAATGAAAATTTACAATATACTTCACAATACAACATAGAATGATTTAGTTTTCTTATTTTTTGAAAAATCTTCTCATTTTTCAAAGAAAACGGCTAAATTCTCACCGGATCCACGCGCTAGTTCACATCGAGTCGTGTTCCCGGGCGGATACGCCTTAAGTTTGACGACCGTTTGTCAAAATCCATACATTTTCGACCATCCCTATTTGGACACAACTCACGCTCAAAACCAGTGTCGGCTTTCTCGGCTTTAAGCCATCCGTTTCCCAACTTTAGTAGTCTATCTACACTAATATTATAAAGAGGAAAGATTTGTACCTATTTTTGTATGTTTGTATGTTTGTAATGAATAGGCTCAAAAAGTACTGGGCCGATTTAAAAAATTCTTTCACCAATAGAATGCTACATTCTTCCAATTTGACATAAGCTACATTTCATTTTGAAAAAAATTAGGGATCCTTGGTAAAATTTGAACAATGTAACCGAAGGTGTAGAAAAATGAGTCTTAAAATTTATTTGTCTACCCCGTGCGAAGCCGGGACGGGCTGCTAGTTAGTTATAAATAAGTTACAAGTTCATTTCAAACAAGCCGATGACCAACTAGTTAAGCTGTCATAGGCTATTTATATTTCACAAGTTATTCGAAGTTTTGTGATCTAAGACACGGGGTGGTCGGAAACTTTGGTACAACTACCAACTATATTTTCAAACTTACTGCTGTAGCAAGACTCACTTTTAGAATATTAAAGGATTTACAGGATGGAAAAACGTGTGATGTGGTGAATTGTGGTGTTAGTGGGCTAGCTTTTTATCCGCAAAAACACTGGCTTAAGAAACACTTTATGGCTTAGTCGCCCCCAGAACCACGAGAAGAAATAGTGTGGTACAAAATGAAATCAGTACTATTCCTGTTTACTCTATGTCCCGTTTTTAATTAATAAATATACTTGGACACTGTCACACATATTATCTATACTTCATTTCAAATAAGGACGAAAAGATTTTCCGATTGCTATATTTTTTTTCGCGATTTCGTTGTTGGCTCCACAGGATGTAAAGAAAACCCTGTTGGAGCCTTTAGGGGATGCTTCAGGCCATCAAACTGAAAAACTTCCACTATGGAGCCAACATTGAAATCTCGAAAAAAACAACAGTCTCACAAAATTGCAGTACTAACTCGACTCAAATGTATGGGACAGTTTTTTTTTTCGATTTCGCAGTTGGCTCCATATAGTGAAAGTTGTTCAGTTTGATTGTCTCAAGCACCTCCTAAAGGCTCCAACAGGGTTTTTTTACACCCTGTATAGTGAACGTTGTTCAGTTTAGGCCTGATGTTGGCCTGAAGCACCCACTTTGATATGTAACGCATTGAATTTACATCCTGTATATAAATATTAATATTTGCCCCTAACGGGATTCGAGCCCGCGACTCTCGGATCAGTACGCAGGTTCACTACCAACTGGGCTATCGGGACGCAAAATGCTATCGAGACGTCATATTTATTCTCGGATTGAAACATCGCTATATACAAAGTATTATAGTATCAATAACCAATCAAGTCTGAAATATTTACAAGTTTAATTACGCTGTTGCTCTATCTGGTGCGAATAATTTATTATTCCTTGCACGTATCTCTGAAGGTTGATCAATGAAATATCGATCTAAAATATTGTTACATTGTCTCAAGTAATGTTATATCTTTTTGTTCTGAACTTAAGGTGATATTAGGGCTGATTCTATCTTATCTAATTCTTTATTAAGGTAATATAATTCGTAACGTGCTCCATACAAACGAAGACTGGTGATATTTTCAATACTAACTAATTAAAGTCAATGAAATGTTTCTGAAACAATCAAGAAACTAATCTCTATGCTTGTATGAAGTCCGATTTTCGTAGTTTGTGAAATTCCTATTGGTTTCTAAGGGAAAGTTGTTCAGTATTATGGGTACAATCACCCCTTAAAGTAATGCAACTGTTCCTGTAGTCCTTTTAACCTTTGATCATATATCTACGCGTTGAACAACTGATTTTCCATAACGTCTTGAATTGAATTGAAACTTATAAATCTATATACAACGTGTTAATGAATAAGCGCAAAACTTCATACACCCCAACTGATTTATAACAAAATAATTAGATTGAAACAATAATTTAATTATTTTGAAACTTAAAATTTAAAGTTATTCGCATTTTAAGTTTTGAGGCAAAAATGATTGGTTATCATTTTAGCAATGAATGAAAGCGCCAAGGTGCTCATCTGCTCATTGATACATTTTTAGAATCGTGATTTGGTAGTAAGTAGGGTGAGAGTGCCCGGTGGGTTGAGATCGAGTTCAGTAAATTTTCAATTTTAGAAACATATTAATTAATATTTTGAAAAAAATTACCCATGTTGAAACCATGATAATTCGATTCTGCTCTCGATTCTAAACAAACTACTTTCTAGTTTTGCGTTAATTCATTAACACGTTGTATATAAAAAAATTACAACTGTAACTGTAAATCTATATATATATAAAAATTTCAATGTACAGAGGCACGCTAGCCTGTACATTGAAAATATTTGCAAAAACTAATTTGGGGGATTGAGGATAAATGACAGAATAGTTTAAAATTATTTTAGCAGTATTATAGAATACTAGAGTTAGAATAGTACCGCGACTTCGTCCGCACAAATTATATACCAGATTTTAAGTCAGATCATAAGCTATTAAACCACAAAAAGTTCCATCAAAATCGGTTCAGTAGTTTTCGCGTCATGCTGTTACAAACAGACTGACAAAAATTCTAAAAAAGGTTGATTTGGAGCCAGGGACACCTAAAAACCATATCGTAACCTTTTTCATGTAAATATCTTCAATGTACAGACACATTTCTGTTACAGTTTTATAATACAAGGTCCTTCTTAACATGTTGACACTTTTTTAAGGGGTTGATCATACCAGCAAACTGAACAACTTTCTTTATAGCACCAACATCTAAATCGAGAAAAAAAACTGCTGCTCCATACAAAACTGCAAACCTACTAGAGCCAAATGTATGGGACAGCTGATATTTTTTCGCGATTTCGATGTTGGTCCAATAGAGAAAGTTGTTCAGTTTGATGGTCTGATCATCTATTTAAAAAAGTGTCAGCATATTAAGAAGGACCCTGTGTACCTATATCTTTAAGAGTTACCTAAATTTTTACCTGTCTGTATAAGATCTAAGTACTTGTCTTGTTAAGAAGGGATTTAACAAGTCAATCACTAAGAGGATTTGTCAAAGTAAGGTAAAACTATTTACGAGTGCCACCAGGGAAAAAGCCTCTGGAAAGTTTTTCTATGCCGGGAATTCATCAGGCGAAATTCTTATAAACACAGCTAATACATAGGTACATACAGACATAAACTCACGACAATAATCCCATTCGGGACGTTCAGAATTTTAGTTACAACTACTAAGCGTGCATACGCATACAGGGTCCTTCTTAATATGCTGGCACTTTTTTAAGAGTATCCTTAGACCTTCAAACTGAACAACTTTCTCTATGGGACCAACATCGAAATAACGAAAAAAAAAGCATTTGGCTCGAGTAGCTTTGCAGTTTTGTATTGGACAGCTGTTTTTTTTCCGGGATTTCGATGTTGGTGCCATAGAGAAAGTTGTTCAGTTTGGCGGTCTGATCATCCCCTTAAAAAATTTTCAGCTTATTAAGAAGGACCCTAACCCTATATGGCAAGGCTTATCTCTAGCATGCATAGACACATATATAGGCTTCTTCTTAATATGCTGACGATTTAAAGGGATGATCAGACCATCGAACTGAGCGACTTCTTTATCGCGAAAAAATCTGCTGTTCCATGCAAAACTGCCAAACTCAACCAATATGAATTGTATAACAGTTTTTTTTTCGTGATTGCTATTTTGGTCCTTTACAGAAAGTTGATCAGTATGATGGCCTCATCATCCTCTTATACGTAAGAATATTAATTTGAACCCTGGGTTTAGGCTGCAACCTTCATTAAAAAATGTATCATTTTAATAAGATTCTTCAATGTTTTCCACACAGCTATGGGATATTTATGTACCTAGCGGAGGCAGATAAATTACCATAACTTCACGAAACTCCGACGTCATAGCCTAGACGCGTTCGCTGTTTAACCGTCTGAGTGTACGAATAAATTGTCTATTGATACTTTACGATTGTGCACAGACGAGGGGAAAAAACATGTAAACTGTTTTAAGAATAATTATAGAAATAAGTTGACTAGTTATTCCCAGAATACATCTCCATCTACCAGTTATAAGGAAATAAAAGGTATATTTCCTTAATGAAATGTCAGATAAATTGATTTCGATTCATGTAGATGCAAAAAGATGAATGAGTTTTTCGGAATTTATGTACGATTTGTAACACCAATGGCTTTTCGGTGAAGGAAAACATCGTGAGGAAACCTGCATGCTTCAATTTCGAGGCATGTACTGTACCCACTGTCCATTATAAGTGGCGACGGGCGCACCCCCCGTCACACTGGACAGAGTTTCGGTACTACTGGTGAAATGTGGATGTTCTGAGGTTTCAGAATATCTCTGACCCCCTCGGAAAAAAATATAGTCGTGAGCATATGCTAGATGCAAAAATATTGAGCAAAACCAATTCTAGCTTCCAAAATAATTTACGTTAAAATTCTTTAAAAGTTTGTAGTTGCCGGAAATTTTTACTAGCTGTGCCCCAGGCTGTGACAGGTAGTGAGCCCGTCGCCACTTTTAAAGGACAGTGGACAAAAATACCTGCTTCGAGATTGAAGCATGCACGTATCTTCATCGAAAAGCATTTGATGTTAAAAATACCTGCCTCGAGTTTGAAACATTTTTAAATTACTTAAAACCAATTGGTACGGCCCCGTCTCGTCGCCACGCCTTATAATTTAATAATTCTTTGGATTTCTGAAGTTCCATCCACAGCAAAGCATTTGCTTGACCTTTTAATCCCTTGGTTACTTTTTCTTATAACATGGGGATTTCCCTGAATGGCTCTAAAGTAAAGAACTGAGTGTTGGCTTATTACAAATTTTCGCAGTTCTTTGTAACAAAATAATTTAATTTTCATGTGTATTGTGTAAATACAGGGTCTTCCTTAAAACGCTGACGACTTTTTAAAGGGATTTCCCACACATGAGGATCGAGTAGGATTGCAGTTATATATGGAACAGTTTTTATTTCGACGATTATCCCGCAGAGAAAGTTGTGCAGTTTGGTGGTGTGATTATCCCCTTAAAAAACCGTCAGCATATAAAGAAGGACCCTGTATACTGATAATGATGATACTTATACTTGATGTTTCGTTGTATTCTTGTTGTGAACTGTACCTAATATTATGTGTGATACATATTGAAATAAATTGTTTATCTATCTATCTTTAGTATAACACATAGGTACTGTACTTTATTTCAGATAAATTTCAAACCTATACAGTTTAAATTAAAGATTGAAAAATTTGTCTCGGGCGGGACTTGAACCCGCACTCTTCCACGGGGAAGTGCGTTATCCAATTTTCGCTATCGAGTCCACTAGCCAGAGAACGAAATTTTCGCGTCTTAAGGGGACGTGAGCGTCTACTGGAAGTTATTACAAACTAACCAACACGCAAGTCAAGCATTACAACTTGAATTCATACGATATAGATGACACACCCTGTTCCAATTTCAACTATTATTGATTATAAACATGTCATAGCCATTTTGTGCTATTTCGAATCAAATTAAAGATTGAAAAAGTTCAAGTACCGCCCGAGACAAACATTTTTCAATCTTTAATTTGATTCAAAATGGCATAACATGGCCGTAAAATGTTTATAATCAATAATAGTTGAAACTATACAGTATAATTGTATAGATATTGCCTTCATTCTACACTGAATGTAATGAAATGATAAATTTCTCCAGTTCACTGATCTGTTATCTAATTGAACAATTATTTACTTTGACTGTGTCAACTATAAGCTGAAACTTTACTGATGTAGAATAGATTCATTCTATAGCTTCTACTGAAAGAACAATGACAAATTTGGACCCCGTCATATTAACGAAAACTAAAAGCTGGTTGGCGGTCATCATTATTCAGGAGTTTTAATACAGAACATTGATCATTTTATCTGTATACGGCATAAAAACCAAACTAGGCAAGTATGTACTTATGGAAAAAAAAAATAGGTATGTATCAAAAATATGCACAAGAAGTTATTTTACCTATTTGATCATTAAAGGATTAAAGGATTCAAAGGATTTAGATTTTTGCTAGAAAGAACCTTTATAGTTTCTGTTCTAATCTGAAAATAGTGGCAATTTTAGTGTTGATGTTTTTGCCAATATCTAGTTCAAATAGCAAAAGAGCATTGTACAGTAACAATTATTTGGTGACTTCAAGGATTGCTTTATGCACAAAACAAATCCGATGAGCAGGCAACCAACATGCATCCATCCAAAAACAGACATGCAACACAACTCACCTTGTTTAAAGGATTGTATAGCAGGGTTAGAAATTATAAAGATAATTATTTTCTTTGTATAATTAAATTATACAATAATTTTCGGATAATTATCAGATAATTTTTAAAACTGATTCTTAGTTAATTAAAAGTAATTAGTCACCAACTAATATTGCTGTGTATGTTTAAATGCACTCGTACTGAGACCAAACAGCATCTTGTGTTCGGAATTTTTGTTTTGTATGAGAATTTATTCATTTCAAATAGTTGAGAAAACAACATCAACAGAAAACAGTGAGAAAAATTAATTGAGATTCTTTTTTCGTGAATCACGATCAGATAAACATGGTTGTGACATAGGTAGCATAAGTTTTATGTTTTTCCAATTAATTTTATAATTATCACCATATATACAACATGTTAATGAATAAGCGAAAAACCTCACACACCCCAACTGATTTATAACAAAATAATTCGATTGAAACAATAATTTCATTATTTTGATAAGCTATTCACATTTTAAGTTTTCAGGCAAAAATTATTTGTTATTATTTTAGAAATTAATGAAAGCGCTAACGTGCTCATGGATACATTTTTAGAATCTTGTTTTTGGTAGTAAGTAGGGTGAGTGTGTCTGAGCGGTGGGTTGAGATTGAGTTCATTAAATTTTAAATTTTACAAACAAATTATTAAATATTTTAAAAAATTTACCTTTGTTGAAAACATGATAATTCGATTCTGCTCTCGAATCTAAACAAACTTCTTTCTAGTTTTGCGTTTATACATTAACACATTGCATTGATCAAGATTATCCTTTTGAACCCTGTAGAAATTAAATAGTAACTTACCAAAACAATAGGAACAGTTTTGAGCTTCGTCCACTGTATCCTGAAGGAAGCTCGGTTGCACCGGGCGGAGGTCAGTCGCACCCATCCCGGCAGCTCAAGCAGGTCTGTCAGCAGGTCCTCGTCCAGAGTCAGGTCCTGGAGCTCACCGGACCCTCGCAACGCCGACAAAGATATTTGTTCCGGCGACAAGTTCTTTGTGAACCTGTTGAATAGTTGTATGTTTTGAAAATCTTTGCATGGATGTAGAAATTTAAAAAAAAAGTTATTTTTTTAAACCTGTTGATCGTTTTGGAAATATTTGATAACTTTTAGAAATAAAAATGATTTTTTTTCGGCGTTGGTAACGTAAAGTTGTTTTCTTTTTTTTATAGGCGTTCGTCACACTGAACACTATTATATTACTAGATAATCAGCAAAACAAAAGTATAAGATGTGAAACATCAAAACGTACCTACTTGCAACGATTCATACATCTATTCTATAGCATTGCGCTGACGAAGCTATCCCACAATACCCTCTAATTAAATAAATACGTATAATATTATTGCTTTTAGCTGAATTAATTCAATTAAATATTGGACCTATAGTGGCGAAAATGTAGTATAGTAACATGTAAGGAGAACCTACCTTGATAGATGTTTCAGTAATTGGTTCTTAATTATAGTAACCATTTTCACTGATAAAATTGGTTATTTCTAGCTAATTATCGTAGAGTTTATCGACAAATCACACACGAACAATTTCCCTTCCCAAAGTATTCTTCTTTCTTTGTGAATGAAAATGAACGAGAATGAATGAGTCGTTCAGCTGAAATGTCAAATCTTAAGTTCTTCCGTTCGGAAATACACTCGATGGGAGCCTAATTCTGAATATATTTTGACATGCAAAAATATCGATTATAGGCTTTTAGTGGTGGTGTAGCGTTAGCTTTTCAATTTGTGTCAGAGCTGCTGCGCTGCCAAGCCAATATTTAAAAAGAAAAAACATGGCGCGATATTTTGTTTAGCGGTCGCTATGCGTTTATTGATTTTTTGATAAAAGTTATTATTTATTGCTGAAGTAGGAGAATTAATTAATTGGGTAGAGAGTCAGTGAAAATCTGTTCCTATAACAATACTTGGCCGTGTATGAAATCGCAGAAAAGCCATGTAAGATTCGAAAAACAAAATTCTTGTTGTCAAAGTCATTTGGTTGCAAATATTTTCCGAGATTTTTCCTTTGTATGAATTTGTATCGCTGTTATAATTTATAATTTGTGCTTCGTCTATCATAATTTATTAAAAGTTGCTGCTAGCCTTTTGTATAGTGACATTGAGTAAAAATTCAATAACAAAAAAGTTGTTTGAAATAATTTTATGTAGTTATTTTGATCTTGTATTTTTCTTTAATTTGTATTTGTATGTAACGATTTTTACGTTTAATAATCGTAGTTCTAGTTAGAATAGAAAATATCAATAGTAAAGCATATGTATACCTAGTAGGTATTTAAAAGCAAATACATATATAATAAACTATTTTTTTTAGCTAAAACCTATACTATTGTCTTAATAGCAGTCACAGCACGCTTCCGCACCAAAAATGTCACGCCGACAAAGCAAGGTAGAACAAAGTTACATAGACACGGAATTTTCATCCGGCGATTCTAACAAAAACAAATCTAAACAGCCGTATCGAGAGGAGAATAACAATGAAATAAATGAATTATCGAAAGACCTTACTGAGATGGGATGTATAGTCGACGCTGTAAAACGACCCCCTAACATATGCATTGAAACTTGCGTTTACGAGTCAGAATCGGACGAGTCGATAAAGGAGGAGAATATAAAGAATGAAGAAGATCATTACTCGGATGAGTTTGAGGAAGATAAGAGTGATGAGGAGTCAATAAAGTTGGATCCGAAGTCAACGCAGAGCAACGGGTTGTGTCGACAGGCGCAATCGTTTGTGAAGCTGTCTAAGAGCCAGAGTTTTATGTCCAGTAAACCTGTCTCCGTGTCCGGGAATTCTTCATCCAGTAATTATGGGTAAGTTTGAAAGCAGGGCCTAAGCTCACCTTGGATAATGTCAGTTGATAGCTGTCATTTCATACAAATGGGAAAAATTGAAAAGAAGAGTTAACCTCTGTTTTGTTGAAAATTGTTATTGTCTTAGGACAGATCCATTACAAACACAGAGGAAAAGTTAAGATTATGCAATACTGTTGCGTGCAAGCGAGACAGAAATACGCATTTGCTGAAGAGGATTCAACCAACGGGGGTGAGGTAAAGTCGGTGGGAGGCAGGGAGGGTCCGTACTGTATGTAGTACTAGATACTCTTTCTTATACTGTGGCCTAAGGTAGAAATGAATTTATGGAGCATAGGAAGATCATCATCATCATCACAGTCTATATTCGTCCTACTGCAGGGCACAGGCTTATCCTCATGTATCGGCGTTAGTCTACCATGCATGCCCATGTGGATTGGTAGACTTCACATACGCATCAGAATTTCTTAATTTCTTCTTCAGCATATGTGGGTTTCCTCACGATGTTTAATGCAAAATTACTTTAGCCAAGACTTTATAGACATTTCTTTTGCTTCTTTTTTGTCCAGGAGAATGATGTGTGATTCTCCCTATTGGCTTGGAATAATACCTTTGTTGTCATATATCATTAAATAGCTTTGTTAGAATTGGGCTTAGTTCTTCAACTGTGCATCAGCTCATTTGTAAAATTTTGGGCTCTGGAGATCTTTTTTTGTGAATTGATGGCTTTCTATACTTCTTATGTTTTTTTTCTTGACAAGTATTGATGGTACATTATCATATCTATTAGTTGGCTTACTAATGTCATCTGTTTCTTGTTCATTGGCTTTATTAGAGTAGAGTTCTGAAGCTTCAGTCTCTGGATTTCTGGTTTTTGTCATTTGATTGGATTGGTTACTTTTTAATCTAGAGGTCAATTCCTTTCCATGTTCTTTTAACTATTGTAAGCTTTTAAGTTGTTATTTGGATTTCTTCCAGTTTTTTTGTCTTTTCTTAAGCTGTCCCGTATTTTTTTGCTAAGTTTACAATATTGTTTTGGTTTACTTGACTACCTATTTTTATTGTTGGATATTAGTATTCTTCTTTCTTCTTCTTCTTTTTGTCTGCATTAACTTTCTTTTTTGATCTCGTATTAAGAGTCTCTTATCTAGGTGCTCGTATTAGTCTAGTACACTTATGTCAGAGTGGACTACTTCTAGCAGAGGCTTTGTAGTAGATGGATCCATATTTTTCGCTTATATGTTGTTCTGATGAGAATAATGTGGTGTTTGATTTGGGTTTCCTGGATCTTTTTGGTTGAAGCATTTTTAAGCGACGGCAACCTCAGCATCTGCAGGTTTCATAACGATGTTATCCTTCACCGTTTGAAATCAGTTAATGTATTATTATGTTAATGCATAAGTTAGAAATCTCATTGTTAGATAGCATGTCGTCCGTGCGGATTCGAATCCAGACCTTCATATTAGCTTGGCTTATTATGTTGGTTAGGAGAGCGATTTTGGAATCGTGACCTTTGATTAAATTAAAATTCGTGGCATTCAAAATCATGATCGAATCATAGTGTAATAAAAACTAAGTGGTGAAGCTCGCCGATCCCGGTGGGTGCTCGCGTGGTATTCAGGGGATGGGTGTACCCTAATTGAATTCGCTTTTAGGGTACGCGCGCAGGAAGAGGAGGTCGGGATGCGCTCCTCCTGCACACCGCGCTCGATTGACCTGTCGCGACCACTGAGCCTAACCACTCTTCGTTTTTTTACACTATGATCGAAGGATGCATAATCTCTATAGTAATTTTGACATTTTCTCCTACTGATTTGAACATGACTTTCAAAAATCGCACTCCAGATGTATCTATGGTTTCTGTCAGACTGTCTGATGTATTGTTTGGCTCTTGACAGCTAACTTGATCTCAAAAGCAAAAATTTGAGATGTATAATCACGGTAATTCACTGTTTTTGCTTCTCTTTAGGTGCTTTTCGAGTGATTTTCAATGAATCCACGCACAGGAAAGATTCTAAGCGACACTGTTGTGCCAAATAGTCTGTATATTAAATTAACAGTAAAAATTAACTTGTAGGAGCTGTGGAGGAAGGTTCCTCCATTGAAAAGCGAAGATCCGCCAGGCTAGGTGTGAAGCCTGGGGACCGGCCGTGGTCCAACAGTTCTTAGTTGGACCTTGTATAATATCTCAAATCTGTGATTATTTCTCTTGCGCGATTTATTTCTTGCATTCGATTGTGAACCTTATTAATAGTAAGTTACGAGTCACGTATTCACGGTGAACGTTGTCTTTATATGGAGCATATTTGCGAGGGCGACGGCGAAGGTATCGCCATCTGTTGGCTTCTTTGCTAAAGGGTCTTTATTAAGTGCTTCCTATCTTAAAATTTAAATAAAACAAAATTTGTGTGAGATATCATTGAAATTATTTATTCGTTTGAAAGGCCTATCGATGGCATTATGTGTGGAATATAAGATCGATCAAATGTCCGCCGCGGCTTCTCTGGGTAGTGCGCATCCAAAATATCCAATTTTCCATGACTCTGGCGCATAAATCAGGCTGAATTTGACCGACGGCATGGGTTATGTTGGCTTTGAAGGCCGCTGTGGTTTGTGGCTTTTTCGCGACTTAAGAAAACTCCACAAGAAAAGATCTAACGGGGTCAAATCGCACGATCTCGGTGGCCAGTTCTCATCACCTCCACTGTTGATATCTTGCCACTATAACTATAAGTAACATAAATCAACCACACAATCCCATCTCTTTCCAGCTCAATCTCAATCCCGCCAACGCGTAGAATCAACATGTCTTTCACAAACGACCGGCTCAGAGAGATAGAGCGGCACAACAACATCCTGTTGAACAAGATCCTGAGCGCGCGCAACTCTCGAAAATCCTCCATCCCTCCGAAAGAGCCTCCGGTAAAGAAGGTGCCGGTGCCATCCGCTGCTGTGCATAGGAAAAAACAACAGAGGCAAATTGATCATGAGAATATGGTAAGTAACGATAAGATAAAGATAAGAGAGTCTGTGGCGCGGTGCGGAGAGGTATGGGCACTAAATTATGATGGTCCTTGATAGAATCCGTATGGACCAGCAATGGGTTTTTCTAAGTTATACATAAAATCGAATGCTCTCAAACGGTGAAGGAAAACATCGTGAGGAAACCTGCATACGCTAAAGGAGAAATTTTGATGCGGATGGGAAGTCTATTAATCCGCATTGGGCACGCGTGCGTGGTAGACTAGCGCCCAACCATCTTTCCTGAGGTCCTGTGCTGAATGATGACGGATGAGATTAGATAAATATTCTAAGTAAGCAATGCCGTAACTAGGGCGGCAGTGCCTAGTTACGGCATAGCTTATATTGCACACAAACAAAAGTATACCTTAAGACAAGGATCTAAACACAGAACATTATAAGAGGGGTTAGCAATGCAAAGTAGGCGTGGAACGTGTCGCCGAAGGTTATGCAATGATTTGAATAACACCATAAGGCGCGCGGCGTGGTGCAAACAAGAGGGGCATGAGTAATTGTAGCAGCGTGAGCGGGAAGACAAGTGGCGACAGCCGTCTCCGAAGCAAAAGCGCTACTTTGCATTTCTAACCCCTCTTATAATGTTCTGTGGATCTAAAGGACAGTGGGCAGGAGTGGTCCAAGAGCCCCCACCTAAGTGGCAAACTACATTTGAAAGGGGGGTTTAATATAAAACATTTATTTATATGTGCCACCAATATCTTTTCGAGTGAAAAAAAGATACAGGTTGTTTTGCTTAGCGGCTTTTCATACTAATGTTAGCATTTCACAGCTATTTTTATCTGCTGGTTGAATTCCTTGTTTCGTATGGTTAGTATTATTGTTTTTTTATTATTATCAATGCAAAAGAATCTTTAAACCTTAGCATCTCGTAAACTCAAAACAAGAAAATCGTTATCCCATCCTGAAATAAGTGTCTGATCACCCCGAAAGAAATGACATCTTTTGGGCCATAATGTAGAAATAATATGTTCCTAAAATGAGCACGTAAAATTAAAACACCCTGTATCTTTTTTCTCCCGAAATAATGTTGATGCCCGTTGTACACCATGTACGTTAGGGTATCCTCTAACTGTCCCTACTTGTGTCATAGCATAGCCCTTGGACCAATGGCCATACATTTTTGCCCAGTGTCCTTTATTGTTTCCACGATGTCTACATAAATAGATAAATGGGTTTTTGGTTCTTATAAGATCTTATTGCTCCATCGCAATACCTAATTGCAAAACAACGAAAATCTTGACATACTGCGTTTTAAATTTGTGCGGCGCAGTATAATCGTGAGCGTATGCATACTCAGAGCGAATTGGTGGTTTTTAATTACTTGACATACCAAATTATATGCATGCATGCATCCACCAATTCGGTATGCACTAGAAAACCTGTGAACTCCTTGGTAATATTAAAATTAACTTAAAATAACTGGCCATTATGAAAAAAAATACATTCACAATGTTAGAATTTGACATTTGATGTTCCTTTTCTGTTTCCAGCATAGAGTGAGAAAGAGAAGGCAGGAAGTTTTTATTTTTTATTAAAGCAGCAGTTTTTCTCCATTGAGTTCGAATTATTATCTCTCTATCATTTTTGCATTTAGAGATTACAGATCAAAGTAATTTAAAATTAAATTTCTATTGATAAACTCGATCCATCTGTACTGTACAATTGGATCTATATACATAGGCTGATGATGATAAGGAACCTAATCACTCTTGAAAGCAGAACAATTGAAACAATCGGCTTCAGAAAAACCTAACTATACTTAGAACATACGAGTAGTTAGGGTTTTTCTTGTATACTAAACATATATCAAATCAATCATTTTCATAACTGTGACAAAGACCAAATGTGATCATCGTTTTTAAAAGTCTCCCTACTTGACCGTTTATTTTTAAACTTGCAGATCTTGCTGAGGAAGATCCAAGGCGTCAAGTCATCGGCCTGTAGCATCCGCCGTTGATACACGTACCGCGTCCGACACTGTCGGTCGCCCCAAGCCTTACTGTTAATATATTTGTTCATGTTTTTCATTTGGCTGTTTTATTTTGCTACGAGGAGCTAGTTTTGGATTTCACTCGTAATATTACGTAGGGGCTAAACTGGATCAATGAGCAAAGAATCCCCCTATTATGTGAGCCCATCGGCCGAAATTACGCGGCGTAATTTGGTCTGACTGGTGTGTCAAATTTCAATGTTTTTCAATTCAATCGGTATCAAATTGACATGGTGTTTTCTGGGATTCGTTTGCGGAATATTTTTCCTTATTTTGGTAAAAATCATAAAAAGTGATGTGTCCCAGAATTTCAGGCAAAAAAAAATAACTTAGCCCGACTGCCTATTTTACAACTAAACATATTATTAAGTTGATCAAGTTATAATTTCCGTGTAGGCCAAATTTAAGGTAGGCGCCCGAATCACTCCAGTTAACTCTTTAATTCCAATATTTAACTCTAACCACCACTAAATAATAAATTTAAAAAAATACTTTACACCTGCACAAACACCTACTGCTCTAAAATATCCATGATATGAATTTTCGCCTACTTTCGAATACCTATTGATTTTGTTTACTACTTCGTATATTTTTAGCACCTTTCCAGTCAATTACGTTGTCAATGAAACATGGAAGAACGTTGAATGAAGTCACAGTACCGTGAATAATCAGCAGTTGCTTGTACAATAATAAACATATTTTGTACTGTCTGTAAAACTTATTGTTACAAGAAAAACGATGAATAAGTTTGTTTATTTCGACAGAAATAGCGAGAAATGTTTTCAAAAGTAAAAACAGTTGAGGTTACAAGCTTTTGACTAGGGCTACCATAAAGTGTCAATAGATGGCGCTACTGTATCGTGAGTGAGTTCTTCACGCTTATCACGATTTTTCACAAAATATCTAACGAAATCACATTAAAATGGTCTTTTATGGATAAAAAATATCTGATATAGATTCTCATAGCCCAGGGGAATATTATTCATGTATTTTCAGTATGCAGCGCGCATTTACGCATTCGGAATAAACTTCTTGATTTTATTATCTTAACTCATTTGGTTTTTTGCTCTTTTAAAATTTACAGGCGTTTACAATTTTCACAAACATCTTTTCTTGGTCAGTTTTAGGAATATAGGTTAGAATTTTTCAAGGATTCGTTACAGAAGACCAGATTATTACTATATATGTATAATAATTGAGCGTAAAACTCTAGAGATGTCTATATATGAGTTTCAAAAATCGCACTCCTGATTCAAAATTTAAATCTGCAAGTTTGTATAAAATCAATGTCCAATTTCAAAGTTTGGTAGAGACCAGAGAAATAACTTGGGCATTTGGAGTGAAAAGTACCGCGACTTGTCCGTGGTCGTCCAGCCTAGTCCCCCGTGGGGTACTACGACCAATTTCTTTTGCCCAAAGAACCCCCAAGGGGGTCAATGGTGTACCATGGGCAAATTATTTGGCCTGTGGTACCCCCGCTAATCGCTTCTTTATGTCAAAAAAGGTTTCACACGTGGTACTAAAAATATATTAAATAAGAAGATTTTTATACAGGGGGTTCCTAGTACAAAAAAAAAATGCCGCGTCGGACTAGGCTGGGGGACCACGGGCAAGTCCTGAAAAGTACCTACTGCATAATGAGAAAGGATATAGGGCACTTTTTATCCCGAAATACGCTTTAAATAAAGTAAATATGGTTGACCCTAAACAGAAGGTAAATAATATAATAAATACGATAAAAGGAGCAAAAACAACTCTGCTGGAGGGAAATAAGGTCGAATGTCATGACCGAATATTATCTCAAAGATTATTACTTATTTGCAACTTACATCTATAAATAAAAGTAGCAAGAATCTCTATCTAATTTTAGGCATCTAATTGAAAGATAAATAAAAAAGTGCAGCAGTGGGTACTGCTATAACCTCAACAATACAGCAGTAATCAAGAGTTTTAGGATTCTTAGCCCGGCTTGCACCAACAAACACGTATTTATACTTCATTCCAAACAAGAGGAGATTTTCCGATTCTTATTTAGCTTTCTGGCCAATTCTGATAAGCAAATATAATTTATTTAACAGAAAAATGTACTATCCGACATATCTTGGACGTTACTAAAGCTGTTCTAAGAATAATTGAGAGTGGGTATTTCCAATCTCTGTTTCTGTAATTAAAAATAGCATTAAATTTTCGTTGCTATTTTGAATGGAGTATAGGCTTAAACGTATTTAGTGATTGTTCAGTCCTTCACACTGCTCATACAAATGACAGTGAAAGCATCATATTTAAACATGTTTAAGCCCAAATACCTTTTTATGCAAGCCAGCCTTATAGTAGAAAATTAACACCAGTTTACTGAAGGTTTTCCGAGGTCAACATAAAATTATCCTATAAAATTGTTTATTGAAGATGCTATAAAAACTTTACTGTTTTTTAATTGCTATTGCAGCTTCCTACCTAGAAACCAATACTGTTATGATCTTCCTTCCTTATGTATCTGTGAAGGATTTTATAACTAATGGAATCGAATACTTTGAAGTCGAGTCTGGCGTTGGGGCACTGGTCCAGCATGTAGAGGGAAAATTATCTTTGACTGAGATAATGTAGTTTGTAGTTGACTGAATATCTGAACTCTTTTCGATATAAATTTATTGAACTACCCTACCTAGTGGTATGAATAGCATTAAGCATAATACGCACCGTGGGTGTAGTCGATTAATTAGAATAAATGTTACCTAATTTTGTAACATTTCACTAGCAGTCACAGAAACTAGTACTAGACATATTACACACCTCGAAATTGAAGTATGTAGATTTCCTAACGATGTTGAAAAGCCAGTATGAATACCTACAGTCACGTTCATTGACGCCTACCTAAATTCTGTATAAGATGTATCCGCCCGGGAACACGACTCTCCATACTAATCGATGTAAACGAGTGCGTGGCTCCGGTCAGAATTTAGCTGTTTTCTTTGAAAAATGAGATGTATTTTATGTATATTCCAAAAATAAGCCTGTAATATAAAACCAAATCATTCCATGTTGTATTGAGAAATAAATTGTAAATTTTCATTTTCGTCCGATCAAAAATGTAAGAGTAAAATGGGTACAACTGAAAAAAGGGGTGACTTTAGATTCCTTTTTCTACAGTTTTATTAATTAAAATAGATTTTGAGAAAAACCAAATCACTTCTCATGTCCTGTACATTGGTCAGTTTTGTTTTCTGCTTAAAAAGTGTCATAGTTACTGTATCAAATGGTTACAAAGTTACCCAATTTTACCGTAAAATCGGGTGGTAGAGCCTTAACGTTCTTCTTCTGTCCAATCGATGCACTGTCCTCTTAATAATAAGATGTATATGAGTCGATAGCATATCATAGAGTTTGACTTGCAATCGGCATCGCAGTGAAAACTTCTCTTTCTTCACAAACTTCACCGTTTGTGTGTTAATTAATAGAGTTGAATTGAAAGACCTTCCAGTCGCCGCCGCGGAGGACAGTCGCGATCTCTGACCACTCCTTTTTCTTCTGGCGTCTACAGACGCTACCGGCACATCGCTGGCCGGTTCTCATCGAATCCCGCTACCCAATCCGCCTCGTAGTCCCAGCTAACACCCATTGCCGAGGTCCGTACCCCTCAGGGGTGCCCTTGAGCAGGTTGCTTAAGTTCATTCACTGGTTCGGTAGACCTACCAGGGCGCTTCGCAGTCACTGGTGTGGTCCACCCATAGTCCGCAGTAATAAGCAGTCGATGCTCCCTGAGTAATACTGTATTTTTCAGAGCAAAAAAAATGAATTGAATGATTTTGTGCAGGTGTCGATTTATAAAACATTTCAGTTACGTTTTCGCTGTAAAACTTACAACGCATAGCTCTACTGATGTTACAGAAGTGAAAATAAAAATTTAAAACTTTTAAGGGGGTTGTTTAGACCATCAAACTGAACAACTTTCACTATAGGACCAACATCGAAATCACGAAAAAAAATCAGCTGTCCGATACATTAAGCTCGAGTAGATTGTAGCAATCAATGTAGTATGGAACAACAGATTTTTTTCGCGATTTCGTTATTGGTCCCATAGTGAAAGTTGTTCAGTTTGATGATCTAAACCACCCCTTAAATGTTTATTTGAATTTTTGCAACACCTATCTATACAACGTGTTAACGAATAAGCGCAAAACCTCATACACCCCAACTGATTTACAACAAAATAATTAAATTGAAACAATAATTTCATCATTTTGATAGTTACAATTTAAAGTTATTCGCATTTTAAGTATTGAGGCAAAACTGATTTGTTATCATTTCAGCAATGAATGAAAGCGCTAACATGCTCATGAATACATTTTAAGAATCTTGTTATGGTAGTAAGTAGTGTGAGAGTGTCCGAGCAGTGGCTTGAGATCGAGTTCAGTAAATTTTAAACTTTACAAACAAATTATTTTATATTTTGAAAAAAAAATCCTACGTTGAAACCATGATAATTCGATTCTGCTCTCGATTCTAAACAAACTACTTTCTAGTTTTGCGTTAATTCATTAACACGTTGTATATAGGTACCTATCTGTATAATATATAATTGCATAAATATGACTGTACGTACCTAATATAGCAAACAAACAACGTTGTTTATTGTTTATTAGTATTGAAGAAATTAACCATAAGACAACAGTCATGCTCATACCTAGTATAATAAATTCAGGTAATTAAATAATTTAAATTTAATGACGCAATTCGTTGTTTGAACAATGACTGAAAAAATGAATCATCACTACTTGTCAAATTACAAGGATTATTGAATTGTGCAAAGAAATGAGTCACTCTTGACAGACCAATTGTTAACTGAAGTGTTTCATAATATATTATTGGAAACATTATAAATAACTAGAGTTATCCCGCGACTTCGTCCGCACAATTTATATAACAGATTTTGAGTCAGATCATAAAGCTATCAAACAAAAAAAGTTTCATCAAAATCGGTTCAGTAGTTTTCGCGTGATACTCGCACAAACAAACACACAAACAGACGGACAAAAATTCTAAAAAAAGATTGATTTGGAGTCAGGGACACCTAAAAACCATATCGTCATCTTTTTTTGTGAATATCTTCAATGTAAAGACACACTTCTATTACAGTTGAGATGTGTGCATCGGTAGCGCGTTGCGAAGAGGTAAGGAAACTGAATCATGAGGTTCCAGGTTCAAATCCCTAGGTTTTCTAACTTATGTCCGTAATACCGATTGCTATCAAACGGTGAAGGAAAACATCGTGAGAATACCTGCATATGTGATCCATGTATATGTGATGTCTACCAATCCGCATTAGGCACGCGTGGTGGACTAACGCCCATTCACCCTCCCTGAGTGTAGGCCAGTGGCCCGCAGTAATACATATGGGGCATATACAACGTGTAACAAAACACCTTAGTTAAAAGGGTTCTTTCTAACCATAAACTGGACAACTTCCCTATGGACTTTTTTTCGTCTTTGTCTCCATATTGAATGTTTTTCAGTTTGATGGTCTAAACCCCTCTTTAAATATTACTATGGTGAGTTATTACAGCCTGTATAGGGTGATGATGTTAAATAATGTACCTATTGTATGTAAAGTTACTATGTAGAGACACGTGCTGGTAGGAATTTGAAGTAGGTACTCACCTATCACATACCTACAACTTCCTGTTACTGTGTGTTATTAACGTGAAGTGTTTAAAAATGGCCAGGTTAGATCTACCCGAAACCGACGAGCATGCAGGAAAGGACTAACGAATGTGCGGATGTGAATGAACGGACTAAGGAAGCTAGAGGTTTGCCAGGAACGTAGCAGGTGGCGTTCTGCTGTCTCTGCCTACCCCAGATATGACCAGCCCATTGCCACTTCAGCTTGCTAATTTTCTGAGCTATGTCAACCACTTTAGTTCTCTGACGTATCACTTCATTTCTGATGTGATCTCTCAGAGAAACACCGAGCATAGCTCTCTCCATAGCTCGCTGAGCGACCTTGAACTGATGAACTAGTCCTATCGTCAGGGTCCCAGTTTCCGCACCATAGGTCATTACTGGCAGGACGCACTGATTGAACACCTTTGTTTTGAGGCATTGTGGTAGAGCCGAGGAAAATATTTGACGGAGTTTCCCGAAAGCAGCCCATCCCAGTTTGATGCGCCTAGCGGTCGAAGTTGTTTCTACCTAGTCTAATAGTCTGTCCAAGGTAGACATATTCTTGCATAACTTCTATGCTATACTTATGTATCTATAATTTATTATCTCTGCTTTTCCCACTGCCAGATCCACAGTAACACCCCAACGTCGTGTGGAAACGTCGGGTGTTAAGGGTTGTGAGGCCAAGGCTTTTGTGCGAGAGCTGGGCAGGAGGCTTGTTGAGAGCGGGAACGATCCCCGGTCGGGTTCTTATCTGGTCCAAAGGATTTCTCTAGCCATTCAACGTGGTAATGCTGCTAGTGTGATGAGTTCCTTTGAGCCAGGTGGGTTCCGTGATGCGGAGAGCATTTAAGTCTGTTTTTGTTGTGTTACTGACGAAGCGTGAGGTGGATTTTGGTTTGGTAAGTTGACGAAGCATGTTGCGGATCTCTATCTGTTTAATTAAGGTTTTGACGAAGCATGTTGCTGATTACCGGCTGTTGTATTATTATTGACGAAGCTTGTGCTAACTGCTTATTTTGTATAGACATTAAGAGGATATGTGAAAAAAATAGGATTCTTCAAAGCGTCAGATATCATGAAGTACTAACAGTAGGAGTATGATTTCAGGATATGTGTAAATTGAACATATTATTAAAATTTTGATTGCCGCCAAAACACGATTAAGACAAATTTTCTCGATAGAAAAACAAGCCAAAGTAGCCTCCGTCTTTATCTATAAACGCTTGGAACTGCTAAACGGTGAATAATAGAAACACGAGACTTGATTTAAAAAAAAGAGATTGATATTTTATAAATTTTGATTGCAGGAGAAATTAACTTACATAAATAGTAAAATCACAACTAAATAAAGTTTGTTTTGGCGCTTACGTCGTTTTATTTAGTCAGGCGCGCGCTCCGCCCCATCTCTTTCTCTCGCGTCAGGCGGTAATATAAGCTATCACAATCTATTAAAAAGCTCAGTCGGCTGTGGCCTTTGCCCGCGTCGGACCTGCGTTCGCATGTCCAATTTCCGAATTACGATTAATTATCCAGCTTACGTGTAAATATTATAGTGTAATATATTAAATACTACACTATAATATTTACTAAGACCATCACTGTATACACATGTAAATTATGGTAAATAAATAAATGAAATGATACAATCTAAAATAAATTCGAGGCCATAGCAGCTTCACATTTAAGAGAATATAATTCGGAGCGCGCTCCATACAAACGAAGTCTGGTGATATTTTCAATAGTAACCAATTAAAGTCAATGAATTTTTTCAGAAAAAATCTAAAACTAATCTCTATGCTTGTATGAAGTCAGATTTTCGTTAAAATGTATAGTTTTAAAGTTACAATACCTCAAAGATTTCCATACAAATCTTAAATTAATTCTAGCATTAAACTGTATATTTTAACGAAAATCTGACTTCATACAAGCATAGAGATTAGTTTCTAGATTGTTTCTACAAATTTTTCATTTACTGATTGGTTAGTATTGAAAATATCACCAGACTTCGTTTGTATGCAGCGCGCATTTACGCATTCGGAATAAACTTCTCTTACGTATATTTCTCACTCAAATATGTATAGCAGTTTTTTTGGACTTCATAGACCAAGAGCTAGCTGTTATTATCTTTAAGTCGTCGGTCACGTAATGAAATCAATTTTCGGTATTACTATTTATTTGTCATAATGGAATGTAAACGTATTTATGAACCGTTGTCAGTATTTTTACCGAGTTGAAGGATTCTATTGCTCCGGAACATCTTGCCTGGTATGAGAGTTTGAAAACTCTGTGGCCCTTAATTGTATGGGTCGTCAGTATGGTGAGCCAGGCTGGAGGGCAGGGTAGGGAAGGCGAGTGGTCGCAGAGAGTTTCTTCTTCCAAGTTGTTTCTTTCTTGAGTGCTGGATCCGGAATGAATCTACGTCGATTTGGCGCCATTTTATATCATTTTCAAGCGACCACCCCTCCTTACCCCGCACTCTTGCCCTGAATACAAATCTCTTTATTTCTCATACAATCTTAATTTCTACGCTTACAAACCAATATAATTATATAGTTAAGATACTTATATTCTTATTCTAAAAATAGCATGTGCATCATCCGCCGGTGCATAACAGAGTGCAGAACGAAAAGGAAAGGTACAATATTTATATTACCCCGGCCCCCGCTTCCTCATAACACAGGTTCCGGACGCCGGGGCCCCCCTCGCTCGCCTGTATGCGCTGACAGAGATGTAGCGTTCTGTCTCTTTCTAACAATTATTTCTAATAGGATTCTACCACTTCTAATGAAGTAGGGAAGCTTACTGGCGTAATTTCTAATTGGAATTTATAAGTTCTAACTCGATTATAATTGTTTTATTTACTTGTGCTATGCGTTAATTTTAATAGGGAAGTGTACCTAATCTAATCTGGGGTAGAAATCACTAGAGAAATCAAATAAGAATCCTATTAGAACTATTTACATAACTTATGTGCTAAGCTTTAATTCTAATAAGAAAAAAATATTTATTGAAATGAACACTTAACCTAAACTTATCCTACTAGTATAAAAGGGTATATAAAACGAAATAATGTAAAAAACTATGTACAAAGGTAGTCAATTCAGGTTCTGTCGTGCACATTTCTCCCGCCGTCGCAGCTCTGCGATCCAACCTGTAGCACGACGATCCTCTTGGTCGGTCTCCGGAGGACATGCCCGTTACTGGTTACGACGACCACGATCCTCACCTCGCCGTCTCGCCCTGGGTAGACCGCGGCCATGTGTTGCGGGGCAGGGTGGGGTCGCAGACGAGTACCAGGTCGCCGATAGCGTGCGCTGGTCGTGTGAGGCTCCCGCCGGTGTTGGAGTAAAGGCCGGTACTCTTTGACCTAGCGGCTACAGAAGACGTCCGCCAGGCGTTGAGCGCGCTGCGCTTGCGCGCGGTGAGGTCGTTTGGGTCCCAACAGGATGTGGTTGGGTGCAAGCGCCTCCGGTTCTTCTGGGGTCACCGCCACGTGTGTGAGTGGGTGAGCAGTGTCTCGTCGCTAGGGTACTGCTCGTGGAGTTTGACGCGCAGTGCCTCCTTCACGGTGCGTACCATGCGCTCCCACGCGCTGTCCATCAAGGGGGAGGCCGGGGGTACGTAGCGGCAGGTGATGCGCCGCGCCGTCGCCTCCTCGCTGACCGCCGCCAGCGCGGCCTTGGCGAGCTCCTTCTCCGCAGCCTTGAAGCACGTCGCGTTGTCACTCCATAGCTCCTTAGGCACTCCTCTTCGTGCCACGAACCTCCTCAGGTCGCCGGTCGCTGGAGACGTAGGCTTCGCTCTTCGTATCTTGCATAGTTGACAGTGTTTGATGACGTTCACGCACCGTCGGTCGTATCTTCAGTACCCATAGTCGCTGCTGTAGCTCATTCACGACGGTTTCGACACCGCCATGTAGTCGCTCGTGTACGTGTTGTATGTACAGTCGCGTGAAGTAGTGTTTCCCGTCGAGTACGGTCGGGCTCGCAGTGTCTTCAACGATGTCAGGTGCTACGTGGATTCTTCCTTTGAGCCATCTTCGCCGACGACCACTGATAGCGCCGACAGCTTGTCTCCCGGCTGAGGCGCCGCGCCGCTCCTTACTCGACGTAAATCTTCGGAAAGACAATCTTCTTGTACAGGTTTCTACCGGTGTCTCGTTCTTGCGTGTTTTCTTATCAATCTTTCAATCAGAGTAGTTTTTATTGTTTTCTTTCGTTCGTTTGCGCTTCGTAGCCAATACTGTTTCATTTTTCTTCTTTCGACATAAATTGACGAACTGTAGCATGCGCATCGTAGCTCGTAGCAAAAGTCGGAACAACGAAAATCGCTCGATTTGAGGTAGGTGAGCGTGGTCAGGTCGCTGGTGGGTGACGTGACAAGTCCCATCTCTTCTCCTGTCTTCGGTGCTTCTGTCTTCGTCTCTTGTGGCCATTCTCGTTCGTGGTTTCGTAGGAAGCTCGGCCCGTTGTACCATCGGACCTCGCTCCCGCCGATAGAGACCGTGGCGCCGCCCGAGTTGGCGGAAAACTGCTGTACTACTGAATTTGTATTGGACACCCATCCGCATAGCTCGAAGCCGGCTTGCCGATGAATGTAGTCAACTGATTTCGATACTTCTTTGGCTTCTTTTTCGGTCGCAAAACTTGTTATGTAGTCGTCCATGTAGTGGTTCTTTTCAATGGCTCGCGCGGCTGCAGGATACTTTTCTTTGAAGTCTGAAGCATTTCTATTCTTCACGTATAGCGCGGTGCATGGTGATGACATCGTGCCGAAGATCACCGACGTCATGCGGTACTCTCGCGGTCGCTGGTTCCCTCTCTCGTCGCCCCGCTATAGAAATCGTAGTGCCTCTCTGTCCTCTTGAACTCATATTTGCATAAACATGAATTCCTTTATGTCAGCTGACACGGCGTGTTGGTGTTGGCGAAATCGCATTACAACTCCCGGCAGAGATTGCAGCAAGTCTGGACCGCAGAGTAGCATATCGTTCAGGCTGCGTCCGGCTGTCTTCGCTGTGGCGTTGTGTACTACTCTTATCTTCGGTTTCGCGGGGTTAATGACCGCGAAGTGGGGTAGGTACCATGTTTTATTTGGCACCGGCGGTGTGGTAGCTTCCTCGGCGTAGCCCAAAGTGAAGAGGGTTTGCATTCTTTCTTCATATTTCTTTTTCAGGTCTTCATCTCGGTCTAGTTTCTTCTCTAGGTTGTGCAGCCGTTTGAGTGAGTTTTTGTAGTTGTTCGGAATCTTCATGTCGTCTTCTTTCCATATAAGTATTGTTTTGAAGCGTCTGTCGGGCAGGCGGTGACTGGTTTCATTCAATATCTTCAATGCGCGCTGCTCAGGGTCACTATTCTGTACTCGTTTTTCTATCCCGATTGATTCAAACTCGAAATAATTCTTCATCATCTTCTTTCGTGCATAGTTATTGAAATTATGTATTTTCATTAATAACGCCAAATAATATCATACAGGGTGTAAGGAAAAGTATCATTTTACTATGGGAGCAAACCGTTATTGGAGTTACAACTCTTTGCGTTCTACCTATCTATCTCAAGAACGGTTAACTATATTAAATATTATAAATGACCAAAAATTAAGAAAATTTAAAGTTCTACAATTTTTTTTAAAACTTCAAAGGTCAATTTCCTAAAGACCTGTATTTTGACATTTTACCTTGAATCTTTTGACCTGCATAAACGAGATTTTATGTGACACTAGCTTTTGCCCGCGTGGAATAGTGACTTCCGGCAGATTTTTGGTTCTTCCCACATAGTTCCCGTTCTTGCGGGATTTTCGGAATGGTCGAGTTCCCGCAGAATTTTCAGGATAAAACCTATGTTTTTTTTTTTTCGAGTTCCAAACTATATCTGTACAATTTTTAAAGTAAATTTAATTATTTTAAAGAACTTCTGCATATACTACATTTTTTGTTTTATTATCTTGTGGCAGAAGAACATATTGATTTTCGCCACAACCCGATCTTGATAACGCGACATATAACTGGCCGTGCGAAAAACAGTCTTGGCGTAAATCGATCCCCACGTGTTTGAATGTTTGCCCCTGTGATTTATTTATTGTGACTGCGAAAGATAATTTAAGCGGAAATTGTATTCTTTTAAAATTGAAAGGTAAGTCGTTGGGTATCATTGGGATGCGGGGTATGAGGACTGTTTGACCAACTGCTGGACCAGTCAAAACTATGCAAACTGCTGGACCAGTCAAAACTATCAAAATGTTGCAACGATGACGTTATTGCGCAGAAATTTTACTTGAAGTCGGGTCCCGTTGCATAAATTTGGTGGTTTGAGATTTCTTAGTAAAATTATTGGGGCACCTATTTTTAACTTAAGAGAATGTGGGGGAAGGCCGCTTGGGTTTAAGGAATTGAGGAACTCCTGTGGGTAATGAACTACATCTTCTTGATCCATCACGGTATCAATGGATGTGTAGGTTACAATATCTCCTGGGAGTTTACTCAAAATGATATCATTTATTTCGTCAACGCTACTATTTCTTGCCGCCAATATTGCTCTTTGACACATCCATTGATGGTCCTTGTTTTCTATTTGGCTGATGTCTATTTGAATAAAGATTAATATTATTATGTTGATACAACTTAAACAAATTATTTCGACCAAATTAGGTACCATAAAAACGGTTTTTGTGAGTTAATCTTAAAAGATAGACATATACTATCGCGGACTATTTTTTAGATCATTAAAAGAGCTATTATTCTTTAATACATATTTTTTGTGTATCTTGAACCGTTTTCACTGCGCACGCAACGGAAGGCTTCAAAGATGAAATAATTTCTCCCGTTTTTTACACATTTACCACTATATCTTTGCTCCTATTGGTCGTAGCGTGATGTTATATAGCCTATAGCCTTCCTCGATAACTGGACTATCCAACACAAAAAGAATTATTCAATTCGAACCAGTAGTTTCGGAGATTAGCGCGTTCAAACAAACAAACAAACAAACAAACTCTTCAGCTTTATAATATTAGTATAGATTTGACCTAACGTATAGGATGTCATAACGATGATTTAAAGAAGTTTGTAGCTTATTATCTCTCATTCCGAGGTTGACTCTTTTTTTCACCTAATTTTCCTGGGGTACTAGGAGAAACAGTGATAATGAAAAACAAAACGGAACAAAACATTAAATTTGAAACGTAGGCAGGAACATACCAGAAGTATGAGAGAAAAGAAAAGGTAATAAGTTGTAAACTTATTTTTTCACGTTCTTCTTACATTTTTGTTGACGGCGTAAAATAACTTCCAGGTTTCATCTAGATAGTCGGTATGTTTTGACCATAGAATGTTTTGACTTGTATTATATCAATTACAAGTACAAAATAAGAAGTTGAATTGATTTGATTACGGGTCCTAAAGACGTAAAGCCTAACCAAGAACCGAACCGAAGACCAACAGGTAGCTCTCGTACTATAAAGTAAAACAAAATCCTGTAATGATAGTTTTTTTCCTTCTGAAGGGTCCAGTGATTTTCGGTATGATATTAATGAGTTTTAAGTTTTTTAAGTGAAATCAATTAAATAGTATCGTTAGTTAGGTATTGTTTCTATCTATAAATTGGTTGTCCGTAATTGATCCTGTAACAAATTAATAATTGATCAAGGAGGATAAATAGAACGATACTTAATTATAATATATTGTGTTTTTTCATACGACAAAAGGTACTAATAATATATTAACAGCGAAGCGTCTTCTACGCATTTTGAGTGATTTGATTTTCGCGGGCTAGTGCGCGACGATGTTCGGTAGCGGGGCGCGGGGCGCTTGCTGCGCTAAGCCACGCCCATTTCGCTTCAATTATTTTTCGACATAGGCCCTTAACGAATTATTTTATCAATAAATTTCACCCCAACCGAAATAGTAACTGTAGCTCTGAAATCGGTCAGGAGCACGTAATTCTTAGTAGAAACTTGCTAACGAAGTAGGTATTCTTGACTGTAAGAAATTCATGAAAACTGACATTTCTGGGTTAAACTGGTTAGCTAATATGAGGCCTAACGGTCTGAGTGTCTAATGAAATTAGTTCTGTGTTTATGTGATGACTCAGTTTCAGTCAACATCTTTTTTCTTCACAAAATTGAAGTAGTTACTTCTGACTTGATGACTCAGCAGGCCTACCATGAGTTTTGTAAGGAAAAGTATCATTAACCTTTAAACCACATTCTACCCATCACACTTCTTCTTATCGTGTGGGCAATGCCCTGGTGTCAGAGTTTTTTCAGACCACCTTACGGCCTCTGACGTGGACCCATCACACTCAACAACTTTTACTATGGGAGCAAACCGATCAGGGCACCAAAAAAAAACAGCTGTTGCATACATTTGAGTCGTACGTACTAGGTATTGGAGTTTATTATTGGACAGCGGTTTTTTTTGCTCTGATCGGTTTGCTCCCATAGTAAAAGTTGTTCAGTTTGATAGGTATATCATGTGGTTTAAAGGTTAATGATACTTTTCCTTACATCCTGTATTATGACGACGTATACAGTTGTAACGTACAGTGAAAACTCATTGTAAACACTGATCATTTTCTCTTCATAAAATGTAGAATGTGATTTTTTTAACATTATTAAACGTGACAATGAGATCCGTATATCAGTCGTTGTCCCACATCCTCTTTTATTATCTCCAAAAAGAATAAATTATTATGAGTAGCCAGGTGCATTATTTAATGTTATGCTAAAAATATCCTACGCGTTAACTCGACTAAAGTGATAATAATTAGGGATGTTATGGATACGACGATACGGATAGGGATAATATGGATATTTTATGCGCGTCGGAAGGACTTTAGGCGACATAGAGTTTATCTTGGAATAGGGTGACCACTTTAAAGTGGTTTTTCATCTCGAGGTCTTGTGCACGGAACCCGTGAAACAGTTAACGGAAAACACCTATAAAAAAGGACGCTACGCTACGCTAGTCGTTGAACCAAAAAGGATTCTTGGCAGCTTGAAAATACACAATACCAAGTTGACCAATACAATAACACACAATATTATTAACTACATGACGTATCATGACACATCTTTTCTCACGTGACTCTTAAGTGATGGAGCTAAGTTCTGTATTGTCTTCAAGCTTCACTCTCATAAAGACTCAAGCTGCAGCACTATTTGAAGTACCTAATAAGAAACTTTATACAGGGTACTTCTTAAATTTCTGACACTTTTTAAGGTGATGATCAGACCATGAAACTGAACAACTTTCTCTATGGGACCAACAACGAAATAGCGAAAAAAAAATCCACAGTTCCATTCAAAACTGCAAACCTACTTGTAGCAAATGTATGGGACAGCAAAATGTCATTTCAAAGCATACTCTTGAGACACTTCATAACAAAAATATTCAAATTCTCAACTCGAATAACAAGTTATTTTCATTTCGCGATTTCCTTGTTTGTCCCATAGAGAGTTGTTCAGTTTGATGGTCTGATCATCCCTTAAAAAAGTGTCAGTATATTAAGAAGGACCCTTTTTTAGATTCGTTTTCGGTTCGGAACATACCTTTTTTTCGGAAATTAGAAATTTTCGGTTACGTGATCCATAACGTCCCTATTTATAATTCTATTAAAGTTGTTTAGACGCTTATCAGAATTTTTATCTATAGATAAGACGGAAATAGAATGCGACTAAGCCAAAATAGGAACTAATAATGTAGAGTACCTGTTTATTAATAACGATATTATCTATGGATAGATCTCATGTAGGTGTATTACAAGGTAATAACAACTATATTTTATGGTACTCGTAATCATACATATTGCATGCAGGAAAAATAATGTTGTTTTGTCCACAAGTAACTACCTAACTTCGCGTTGTTTTGTTATAGAATGGAAAATTATGATAGGGGTTCCAATTCCATGCCAAGGAAATGTTGGTACCTGAGAACTGCATGCATGCATGCATATGCTCACGACTATATTCCCCAAAGGGGTAGTCAGAGATGTTCTGAAACCTCAGAATATGTTTCAGAACATCGACGTTTCACTAGTACCGAAACTCTGTCCGTGTGACGGGGAGTGAGTCCGTCGCCACTTGTAATGGACAGTACAATACATGCCTCAAAATTGAAGCATGCAGGTTTCCTCACAATGTTTTCCTTCACCGAAAAGCCAGTGGTGTTACAAATCGTACATAAATTTCGAAAAACTCATTGGTATGAGTCGGCGTGGACGGGGATCGAACCATCGCCTCCTGCACGGCAGGTAAGGCTAATCGCCAATTGATCACCACGGCTCGCGGTACCTAAGATCTGAAGATACTTATTTCTTTATATTTTGTTCGAAGTAGCCTATTCAAACTAATGTTACTACGCTAAATTGTTACATTTTATCACCTCATTACGTGATAACTGTGGCACATAGAAATAATTAAATGTTTTGAACAGTAAACATTTCATGCTTGTTTTTGTTGTAAACAATATTATGACTGTCGTTACGTTTGTTTATAACATGGTGTTTGGCCATATTTGTACATTACTCGAGAAGACATTATAATAATTACAGTTGTCATGCAGATAGTAAGTAAATAAACAGAACAGTCATTATTTTGTTTGTAATGGTTATAAAGACAATGCCAGAAAGAAACTTAGGCCATCAGTGTACACATATCGTCGACACGGGACACTTGACTCTAACAAAAATTTTACACTTGTCAAAGTACAGCTTTCTGAGCGTCTCTGAGCGAAGCCGCGGACAGACGGACAGACGGAGAGACGGAGAGACGGAGAGACGGACAGACGGACAGACGGATAGACGGACAGACGGACTGACATGGTGAAACTATAAGGGTTCCTTATTGACTACAGAACCCTAAAAATAGTAGATTGTTATAACAATAGAAATAATTGTATATTAAATCGCAAAATGTCACGTGACATTTGTTCAGACCCCGTTCCCTTCTACGTGACCCAAAGCCAAAAGTGACATTAGACAAATTAACGTCATGTGATTTATGTGCGCCCCCTTAAGAGCCCGCTTAAATGTATATTTTTTTTAGTTAAGTATTTAGGTATGTGAAAAACAGACATATTTTTAAAATTTTAATAGTTTGTTTTGTTTGCTATAAATAGAGAATTGAAGCTAATCACCGATTTAATATTGTTTGTTACAGTAATCTGCCCGTAAAAACAACTTTAATGATGAACATAGTTGCTATACCTAATGTTTTGCACATTTACAGATAATTTAGTCGCATTTTGCTGATAAGAGTGTGGGATTTTTCCATCGTACCAATTAAGTAATTAATAGTAGGTTAAAATTTGTACAGTTTAGTTAGGTGCTTATAGACTTTTCCAAGCCACACGGTTTATACAGAAGAGACGTGTGGCGGTGGTGGATAATCTAAGTAACACAATATAAACCTTATAGCATGTACGTAATATAGCGTCGTTTTTCTTGTAAAGGAGAATTACGCCCGCGCCTCCAGGCGACGTCACCTGGAGGCGCGGGCGTAATTCTCCAAACGACGCTATGCTACGTACTATAAGGTTTTTAATTGAGTTACTTTGACTATCCACCACCACCACACGTCTCTTCTGTATAAACCGCGCCTTACACTCTACACATCTTGGAAACTTCATACAAACATGGTCGCACTGAAAAGAAGAGAGCACATATCTATGCTGAGTGCGAGTGAGAAAGTAATACAACACGCTAATTGTATGTCGTCATATGAATAGATATCTATTCATATGCCGTCGTCCACCTCCCGCACCACCAAGAGGTGAGGTTGAAATTGGTGGGGGCAGGGAGTGTCCGTACTGTATGTAGATGTACTCTTTTATACTGTGACACTACTATGGTTTCTGAAGTTTCTAGCTTATACAGGGTCCTTTTTGCTATTGCTTCTTGCTTCTTGAAAATCTGACTCCATATAATCATAGAGATCTGGTGCCGGAAGCCGTGGTGGTCCAGTGGCGAGTAACCTTGCCTGCCGTGTAGGAGGCGATGGTTCGATCCCCGTCCAGGCCGACTCGTACCAATGAGTTTTTCGGAATTTATGTACGATTTGTAACACCACTGGCTTTTCGGTTAAGGAAAACATCGTGAGGAAACCTGCATGCTTCAATTTTTAGGCATGTATTGTACTGTCCATTACAAGTGGCGACGGACTCACTCCCCGTCACACTGGACAGAGTTTCGGTACTACTGGTGAAACGTGGATGCTGAGATTTCAGAACATCTCTGACTACCCCCTCGGGGAATATAGTCGTGAGCATATACATCTGTTTCTAGATTGTTTCTGCAAAATTTCATTGACTTTAATTGGTTAGTATTGAAAATATCACCATAGTACGTTTGTATGGTGCGCGCTCCGAATTATATCCCCTTAAAGGCTGTCAGTAACATAGAGTTTAGCGTGATGCGGAATTCAGCACAGTTGAATAGTAATTGGATTGCAATGTGATTAGAACTGAAATTGGATAAGAACAGAACTTCGATGTTTTAAATTAGCGCAATCGGTCTCCATAATTACACAATAATTTTCTGAACAATAACTTAATTCAGTGGGGCTAATATTAGTAAGTAAATCAGCATGACTTGATTAACCAGTGTATAGTGTGTAATCGGGTCATTTTAATGTTCAGTCCAGAGTCATCGTGCATTATGTAAATATAAAATGGTCAGATTTACAATTGTGACATTTTTTGCTTGAAACATTTCACAATATTTTACAACATCGACATGTTTTTGAGATCATTTCTTTAATTAAAATAAAATTTTTAATTGTGGATAAAGAATGAAAGAAAAAAGAAAAGAGAAGTTTATTCTGAATGCGTAAATTCGCGCTGCATACAAACGAAGTCTGGTGATATTTTCAATACTAACCCATTTGTTGTTGTTATTGTTTATGCAAAATTTCATTGACTTTAATTGGTTAATATTGAAAATATCACCAGACTTCGTTTGTATACAGCGCGCATTTACACATTCGGAATAAACTTCTCTTAATTGAGTGTATATGTAATAAAATTACTAAGCCCTACTTGTGTCAACCTGGGCTAGCAATAAACTCCAGGTTAAGATGGTAACCCATGATTATTTGAATAGGAAAACAACTGAGAGAGCTATTTTATCCGGAGTTAATTGCTAACTGGGCCACTGCATACGTTGTTATAATAAAATCTCCGAGACCATTTTGAATCTTTCCGAAAACATGTTTAAAACTCAAATCAAAAAAGTCCTCTATAAAAAGCCTATTATGTATAAACTGGATGATTATTTAAATGATCAAAATGCTTGGGTCTGAGGTCACTAGCTTATAGTTTATTTACTTTACTGTATAGTATCAATTATTTTATTAAATAGACTATGTATTATTGTATACATAACTTTAGCTTAAGAATTTATATTGTAATAGTTATTAAGTCGTGTTATGTTGTAGAGTTTCTGGCCGCATCTTCTCTACAACGACAACACGTTCCGACGCGGTGTTAGCTTTAAAAAAGATTTGACGTTTGATAAGTGTGCTGCAAGCTCCTATATTGAATAAATTATATTGACTTTGACTTTGACTAACCGTGGTCGACGCAAGTGGGCCTAATTAGGATATATTTTTTGTGAATAAATTTCATATTTTGTTTCAAAATAATAATCTATTACACGTACTTAACCTATCAACCTGGACAAATTTTACTATGGGAGAAAACCTGTCAGAATAAAAAAAATATCAGCATTTTCATACGTTTAAGTCGTGTAGGCATTGCAGTATAGTATGGAACAGCTGTTATTTTTTGCGTTGACAGGTTTGCGCCCATAGTAACAGTTTTTCAGTTTCATAATGATACTTTTCCATACACCCTGTATATTTTTTGTGAATAATATTTTGTTTCAAATAATCTATTCTATTATTGTTACCTATTTAACCATTAAACACGTGTTCAAAACATAAATAATCAATACAAGACAGTAAATAGAAATACAAGGCCGAATATCGTTCGTCTCATTTTCCATTGTTACTTAATTGTGAAATTTTCCACCGTAATCGAAGGCTGACCGTTACAGTGGTTTAAAAGTAATGAAAAACAATAGAATTATAATGAATGTAGTTTGTTTGTTTACTAACCTTTGTCTGCTGCTTTATTAAAGTTAGCGCGCTCCATACAAACGAAGTTAAATTATATTTTGGATATTAATAAATTAAGGTCAATGAAATTTTTTAGACATGATCTCGAAAACAATATACATGTACACACGGCGACACATCAAGCTATACAAAACCAAAATAAGCTGGCCGCGCGTAGGTCGAGTAACGTATAACGTCGCGCGGCCAGCTTATGTTGGTTTTGGTTAGCTTGATGTGTCGCCGTGTATACATTACATTTGTCAGATTTCCGTTAGAATATACAGGGTCCTTCTTAATATGATGACACTTTTTAAGGAGATGATCAGTCCGACCGTTCTATGTGCATCTCTTATTGAGTGACTGCGGGGCACCTGACCAAACCCTCTCCCATGTGGTAAATGAGTGCATTCTGCGCCGTTTCCCCGGTGGAATTTAAGAACTCCATAGGTTAACCCCGGCAGCAGAAGATTGGCTAAAACACCTTGACTTCGAAATTGAAACCTCCCTGGATCCAAGCACGAAGACAAAAAATGCCATACGATATGATGATGATGAATGATGATTGAGTGAATGTGACAAAACACGTCCTGGAGTGCGATTTTTGAAACTCATACTTTGAACTCAGTAGTTGAAAATGAGATATTCATCTTTCTACTGCCGATTTGACTTTCGAAGATCATACTTCGTGTGATTTTTGTATATCTCCATATTTATGTCATTGTACTTTGTATATTTTATTTGTTTAAAAGAAGTGTGTTGTAGAGTTTTTGGCCGCATCTTCTCTACAACGAAACACCTTCCGACGCGGTGGTAGATTCAAAAACATGACGTCAAAAAGTTATCTATGTGATATTATTTTGAATAAACAATTTTGACTCTTTTGACATAGTAATTCTGACATTTGCAACTGCTGAGTTTAACAAATGAGTTTCAAGTTTTTGAAAGTCACCGGCTGAGTAAAATGGCCGATATTCTCCGATATCCCAAAGTTCACATTTTTGAATCTTACCGGTGACTAAATTCTCATACCCATGAGTTCAATACGAGTGCCCCTTCCCACCCGTATTGAACTCATGGGTATGAGAACGCTTTTGTATGAGATTTGAAAACCGTTCAAGCTCACCGATGACATTGGAAATTCGCACCCCTGTCCTCTATTACTTCTCCCTCTGCGACAAGTGTTGGTTCGCACGCAGTCAAATCATGGTTCAGTGGAAATTAACCTATTTAGCGCGATTGGTCTCCAGACCTTCTACTGTTCCTTCCGTACTCATCCAAAGAGCCACAATGGTTATAGTTCCTTCGACAATGTCACAATTTATAACGTGTCATTCTTATTTTGAAATCCCAAATATGTAATGTACCTTACTTAAACTGTAGTTGGTAGCACCAAACAGACGATCCCGAAAGATACCTAGGTTATCTAAGTTTTAGAAGATCGATGAATGATCATAGTTTCATATTTATGTATAGGCAATACATTATGTTTCAGGGTTAACATTATCGCAAGCAAATGGTAAACAATGTCTAACAGACACCAATGTAAAGAAAGGAGCAGCTATTTAAATATTTAATTATTTTAATGGGCATCTTGGATACAATTTTTGAAACAAAGATGTTTACAATAATTTATTTTTCAAAGACGGTTGGTCTTTGTTAGTCTGAAATGGGTCTTATGAAATGCTGCGCAGTAGCATCAATAAATAGTAGGTAGGTACTGTTACAGTTAAAAACACAGATTATCATAATTTTCCTGAACATGACAACTGTCGTTACTTAGGAAGTCGTGTTGTTGTTTGTGTCAATATACAAAACACAAAATGTTTTATTCAAAATAATATCACATGGATAGCTTTCTGACGTCATTTTTGACTCTACCACCGCGTCGAAAGGTGATCCGTTCTAGAGAAAATGCGGCCAGAAACTCTACAACACACATATTTAAAAAATATATATAATATGTACAAAGTACAATTACAAATACAATATTGAATTACATAGTGTAACATTGTATATAAGTACATAAGTAGGTAGATACATATACTCACGCCTTTCTCTCATTAGGGAAGGCAGACACAATAGAACTATGATCACCTAGAAATAATGTGTGAGGATCGGCATGTCAGTGGCCATAGTATGATGCGCGCAGTCAGGCTATATCACGCCTGTTATCGCATTCGTTCGCTGCCATGCTACTCGTACGGCCGCAGGAGAACATATCTAGGACGACGAACTGGACGTGAAGGCTGACATTCGGGAGCTTCAAGCCAGCTACTGGCAGGAGGGTGCGCAGGATCGGTATCCCTATAGTTGCTGAGCTAGTGGAGTTCGTTATTAAGTATACACTTATAATGCTTTCTCGTACTTAAAGGGGTGATTCAGACCATGGAACTGAATAACTTTCATCATGGGACCAACACTGAAATCGTGAGAAAAAGCTGTTCCATAGAAAACTTCAACCGCTACTCGAACCAAATGTATGGAACAGTTGTTTTTTCGCGGTTTCGATGTTGGCTCCACAGTCAAAGTTAATTGTTTCATTTGTAAACAAAATTTTTAACCAAATCTAAAAAAATATCTTAAACCCATTGACGTTAACCATACACAAATATAGTTATTTAGAGACGTCAAATCCACCGAAAAACACAATAAAATATTCCATTGTAATGTGTTTACAACATTTCTTCTGTGGTAGAATTAAGTCAAAGCACAGAACAAAATTGCATATCATTAAATATTATAATCACCTCTCAGAGGAAGGATCTCCATAGAGTCCGCATAAATTTACGATTGTAGTTAGTCTCTTTTGTCTTATGACGTACCTTTAATAGTAGAAGGAGATAGAACTATAGATATTTGTTTATGCGGCTGTCTACTTTTTTTTGAGCTAGTGTGTGTGAAAAGTGACCGTAAACATAAGGCCATTTGTCACTTGGTGCCTTTTGTCCATACTACTTGACACCACACACTCAAACCTAAACGTCAAAAAAAGTGGACACTTTACAATTGGTATGGCTCACTCTATTAGGTATAATCTCTTTGAATCACCTTTTACGAAAAACAATACATAACCTACGTATGTCACAGTCTAATCTACGCTATCAACACGTCATTCGTAAATTCACAACCTCATTCCTTTTCTGGTTGGATAGAAACGTTGCTACAACTACCAACAGGAGCCCGATTGTGCCAAGTTAAAACATCAAAGCTCTATTCTTATCCAATTTCAGTTCTAATCATATTGCAATCCAATTACTCGTTCAGGCGTTCAGGTATTACAAGTGTCAAGTGCTGGTTGGCTTTTGACCACGAAGAAAACATTGTACAACGTAATGAATTAACGAACTAGAAAGTAGTTTGTTTAGAATCGAGAGCAGAATCGAATTATCATAGTTTCAACATAGGTATTTGTTATTAACATTTAAAATTTACTGAACTCGATCTCAACCCACCGCTCGGGCACTCTCACCCTACTTACTACCAAAACAAGATTCTTATAATGTATCTATGAGCATGTTAGCGCTTTCATTCATTGCTGAAATGATAACAAATCATTTTTGCCTCAAAACTTAAAATGCGAATAACTTTAAATTTTAAGTATCAAAATAATGAAATGATTGTTTCAATCGAATTATTTTGTTATAAATCAGTTGTGGTGTATGAGGTTTTGCGCTTATTCATTAACACAATGTATACCTACGGTAAATGTTATCAACATCCACCATTCTTAGCTTTACCTACTGGTAGGTACCTACATAATGTTTCCTCTTTTTCCCTTCAGTAAAAGATCAAAAAGTTCTTGCTTGATTTTCAATGAACAGTATACCTATAGAGGTGCATATCGGTAGGTATTTTGAAATCAAAGAGATCCTAGAGACCTACCAACACAACAGTATAAAAACGTATTCCTCATACAAATTATAAGATATCGGTTTTAAGAACACTTAGTAACAAAACTGATTCGGTATCTATCCGTTCCATCGTTATTTTGTTAACGAATAAATCCGAGAAACACACCGATAGCATACCTACCTATTTCGCTTATCAATCATACAAAATAAAACATATCGGTTATCAGGCCAATAAAATTGAAAACACTTATACAGGGTGTAAGGAAAACTATCATTAACCTTTAAGAGGCTATGTGAAAAAAATAGGATTCTTCAAAGCATCATATCTCATGAAGTACTAACAGTAGGAGTATGATTTGCGGATATGTGTAAATTTAACATATAATTGAAGTTTTGATTAGAGCCAAAACACGATTAAGACACATTTTCTCGATAGAAAAACAAGCCAAAGTAGCCTCCGTCTTTATCGATAAACGCTTGGAAGTGCTAAACGGTGAATATTAGAAACAAGAGGCTTGATTTAAAAAAGAGATGGATTTTTTATAAATTTTGATTAGAGTAGAATTGAATTTACATAAATAGTACAATTACAATTAACTAAAGTTTGTTTTATGCTTCCGTCGTTTCAGGCGCGCGCGCCGCCGTCTCTTTCTCTCGCATCAGGCAGTAATATAAGCTATCACACACCCATTTCGCTTCAATTATTTTTCGACATAGGCCCTTAAACCACATTCTCTACCCATCAAACTGAACAACTTTTACTATGGGAGCAACCCTGTCAGAGCAAAAACAAATCTGCTGTCCGATACGTTTGAATCAAGTAGGTATTGTAGTTTAGTATGGGACAGCTGATTTTTCTTTCGTTCTGACAGATTTGCTCCTATAGTAAAAATGTTCAGTATGATGGGTAGAGTATGTGGTTTAAAGGTAAATAATACTTTTTCATACACCCTGTATTCTTTAGTATCGTAACATTTATCAATTTACGTAAACGCGTATAAAAAACTCGATAAAACGATTAGTTTCATGTCCCATGACGCAGGTGCTGCATAAAATCTCTACGTCATTCTGGAAGTACACCTTTGTTTGTTTAAACCTTGTTTAACACGCGTAAATTACTTTTCCAATTGTTTATTTTGGTCGCATGGTTACGCGGGTTAACACAGTTTTTATCGATTTAACTTCGTTTTGGGATTTTAAACAGTTAATTTTCATCTGTTGAGTCTATCTGTCAAAACGTGAATGTGGTCTTTGATCTTAAATTCATTTTTATTGTTTGAATTACGATAGTAAACGCAGTTTTGGCAGTAGGTGGTCAATTATCTACACAGAAGCCTACCTTTAGGCAGACCAGACGCATATTTATTTTAAAAACTTTAACATTTGTCAATAATAAGAGGGTGATTGCTGCATAGTACACACGGCGACACATCAAGTTACGCAAAGAGTCACGTTGCAGGGTTTGCCCCGAACCCTTGTCTTTCGCGTGGTGTTCGCGCGGTTCGCGTTTCAGCCTGCCACGAGGCTCCTCAATCCTTCTTAGTTGTGTTCTTACTCAAAAACAATCCTCGAGACTGGATAGATACTCCCTCAAACCACTTGACACTGGCGGAAATGCGGTGCTAACGCACAAGCAAGAAGTCCATTAATAATTAAAAAAAAAAAAAAAAGTTATGCAAACCCATAATAAGCTGGCCGCGCGTAGGTAGAGTAATGTATAATGTCGCTAGGCCAGCTTATGTTGGTTTTGGTTGGTACCCATAATAATAATGGCTCACTCTCAAAATTATACAAGTATTTGTACCAGTAGATTTCACAAAAGGGACATCTCGCTCCTGGACCACAAAGTCAAAGTCAGTAGGCCATGTTGTTAACCAAGACAACTTTCTGTCTCCCAGACCACAATGTCAGTACACCACGTTGTCACCCAAGCTCTTCTGTTTCTATTCTGTAAGGTTCCAATTACATAGTTTACATTTACAAGATCGGTAACGTCTATTCAAGGTGTTATAAAAGTAAAAAAAACATTTAAAATTTTGGGTTGTTTAGACCAACAATCTGGAAAAAAAAAATCTGCTGTCTCATACATTTAGCTCGAGATTAGATTTTTTTTTCGCGATTTCGACCTTTGTCTCATAGTGAAAGTTGTTCAATTTGATGGTCTAAACCACCCCCTTAATTGTTTATTTGTATTTTTGTAACATCTTGTATAAGACTGTACTAGGAAATTGTTATTTAAGTTACCTATGTTTTGTTTCTGTATTTAATCATCGTATCATATCTATAAAGTATATTTCATTCATTCATTCATCTATTGTAGCAGAATTGTTAAGAGCAGTCAATAAAAACCTCGTCAATTTGATATCGATTGTTACAATAAGACAGATCTTTAATTCCTAACGCCGCTAATCTGTGGATTGAATCGGTAGTTACACAATAAGACCGTTCTGTAATTCCTAACGCCGCTAATCTGTGGATTGAATCGGTAGTTACACAATAAGACCGTTCTTTAATTCCTAACGCCGCTAGTCTGTGGATTGAATCGGTAGTTACACAATAAGACCGTTCTTTAATTCCTAACGCCGCTAGTCTGTGGATTGAATCGGTAGTTACACAATTAGACCGATCTTTAATTCCTAACGCCGCTAATCTGTGGTTTTATTTTTGGTCTCGATGCAATTTTTATGAAAATCTATGCATTATGTACAATAAAATGCGTGTGTTGTTCACTAAAGAAGAATAATGTACTAAAGATAAGAAAAAAAAACGAACTTAAAAGTTTGTGCATACCTACTGAAACTGTCGACCATTTACCCTACCGGGGTGATCACCCTTCTACAACTTCCAGTCAGTTGTAGCAATGTTCAATTTTACTAAGAAATAATTTTTTAAAGTTGATAAGTTTTTAATATGAAACGCAGTTCTGTATCAATTTATCGAAGATAAATTTAACAGTTAAGAGAACAGATTAATCCGATAAAGACTTACAAAGTAGATAAAGAACTGGTTTTTGCGTCGCAATCAGTAATAAAAATAAACAATTAGGATTTTCCACAACAAATAATTATGATTAGGTACCGATACAGGGTGTAAGGAAAAGTATCATTAACCTCTAAACCACATATTCTACCCATCAAACTGAACAAAAAGTAAGCCGTGGTGGTCCAGTGGCGAGTAACCTTGCCTGCCGTGCAGGAGGCGATGGTTCGATCCCCGTCCAGACCGACTCGTACCAATGAGTTCATCGGAATTTATGTACGATTTGTAACACCACTGGTTTTTCGGTGAAGGAAAACATCGTGAGGAAACCTGCATGCTTCAATTTCGAGGCATGTATTGTACCCACTGTCCATTATAAGTGGCGACGGGCTCACTCCCCGTCACACTGGACAGAGGTTCTGAGGTTTCAGAAAATCTCTGTCTACCCCCTCGGGGAATATAGTCGTGAGCATATGCTTATGCTTATGCATGCAAACTGAACCACTTTTACAATGGGAGTAAACCTGTCAGAATGACGTGTCAAGTGGTGACAGTCCTCACCTACAGTCAAGCGAAAAACATACAAAAAACAGAGCGAGAGTGGGATAAAGCGTGTTAACCACTTTCAGGTCCTTTATGAAGACGTAATTTTTGTCTGAAACCATTGTCTACAGTTCAGTCAGTAGGTAATTAACAAAACAGGACGTCCAAAGAATAATAACTAGCTAGCTAGTAACGCATTTACACTGAGATAGTAAGATGGAACTAGTACCATCTTTGCTATTAGGATTTACCATTTACCATTTACCATTACCAAAATATTTTTCACTAAAATGTAGCACTATACGGTCCTTCCTAATATGCTGACACTTCTTAAGGGGATGATCAGACCGTCAAAGTGAACAACTTACTCTAGTATTGCTAATTTTGTAATATTCTAGTTTGCTATGTGCATCTCTTGTATATGGAAAAACACGTTCCGACCTCTATTTACTTCTCCCTCTAGATTTTAGCTACTGCGGCTTTTATTGCTGGAGTACCTATACATTCTATCGTCTTAACTATTATAAAACTGTATCAGAAGCGTAAATCTACCTTTTTTTAGAATTGTTGTCTGTCTGTTTGTTTGTTTGTTTGTATTTTTGTAACACGCAAAAACTACTGAACCGATTTTGATGAAACTTTTTTTGTTTATTAGCTTATGATCTGACTTAATATTTGGTATATAATTTGTCGCGTTTAAACTCTAGTACTAAACTAAAAATCTACTCGAGCTAACTGTATGGGACAGCAGATTTTTTTTTCGCGGTCTCGATGTTGGTCCCCTATTGAAAGGTGTTCAGTTTGATACAAATACAAAATCATTTATTTACTCAAATTAGTTTAAACATACGGTTTACTTGAGGACCCGTACAAGGGAATGCCTGGAGTACGATGGTCCAAAACAGAGGATTACTAATATATATGTTTACAACACAACTCAGAGTACAGTTAAAACTAAAAGAATAAATACAAATTAAATTTGCAATACAGTTGCAAACGAGCAAATAAATTACTGAGGTTATTTATTTATTTTTTTTTTTTTTTCTTTTTACGAGCGGCACAATAGCAAAATATTTTTCTCTGAGAAAAGAGAATGCAAGTGAAGTGTGTGTGTGTGTGTGTGTGTGTGTGTGTGTGTGTGTGTGTGTGTGTGTGTGTGAGAGTGTGTGTGTGTGTGTGTTTGCGTAAACGAACGTACGTTTGCCGTTTTTGAGCGTTTGTTTAGACGGGGATGTTTAGAAGAAGCTCTGTTTCGGAATAGCTTAAGATTTAAGATTTTAAGTTTGATGGTCTAAACAATCCCCTAAAAAGTTTTAAATGTTTATTTTTGACGCCTTATAGAGACCACTGGTGATCAGAGGGGGAATGCTGCCAGATTTCTTGGAACTCCCTCGGGGAGAGGCTTTGGAGGAGGTTTACAGGTTGTAAGTCCCCCCTCCCCCCTTTTTTTTGTTTGTTTTTTGTTTGTGTAGGAATTTGACGAAGCTTGTTGCAGATATACGGGATGTATTTATTGACGAAACGTGTTGTGGATCAGAGTGATGTATTACCATTGACGAAGCCTGTTGCGGATGTGAGTGATGTATTACCATTGACGAAGCCTGTTGCGGATGTGAGTGATGTATTACCATTGACGAAGCCTGTTGCGGATGTGAGTGACGTATTACCATTGACGAAGCCTGTTGCGGATGTGAGTGATGTATTACCATTGACGAAGCCTGTTGTGGATGTGAGTGATGTATTACCATTGACAAAGCCTGTTGTGAATGTGAGTATTGTATTACCTTTGACGAATCCTGTTGTGGATACGAACATTGTATTTTTTCTATAATTTTTGAATTTGAATAAATAGTTAATTGTTTTTGCTTTTGTAACACATTGTATAAGTTTAAGTGTAAACATGCTCAGTTCTAGACTTTCCCTGTAGACTAAATACCTACGTATTAAAGTTAAACGCATATATTATTAGAACAATGGACCCACGGCCGTGACCCGTTATGTTTGAACGGTTTATTCTACAAACTAAATTGAATTGAATACTGTACGAATAAATGAATAAAGGGTTATTTAAGTGTAAGTTACAAAATATATTGGGTCGTTCTTTGGACGTTCTATGCTGACACTTTTTTAAGGGGATGATCAGACCGTCAAGCTGAACAACTTTCTCTATGGGACCAATGTTGAAATCGCGAAAATAAAATCAACTATTCCAGACTAAACTGAAATCTGACTCGACCCAATTGTAGATTGTTAGCGGCAGCAGATTTTTTTCCGCTATTTCGACCTTTGTCCCATAGAGAAAGTTGTTCAGTTTGATGGTCTGATCATCCTCTAGTCCTAGTATAATAACTAAGTCGAAAATGTGGGAATGCTAATTTCCTAAGTTTTCATTCACCAAAATATCAGTGATGTTCATAAAGTTAATTAATCCCATTTTAGTACAAGTCCAGGCTGAAACAAAACCACTGGCAAATCTTTACAAAAGGCGAGAGGCTACAGAGAAAGTATCTGATTGTAGTTTAAAAGAAAAAAACGGCCACATTAACCTGTAGTTCACAAGATAATCCACAATTTCCTCAAAGGTACTGCATTTGGAGTCAAGCCAATAGAGATACTACGTACTGTTTTCCTTGAAAATACGATTTTCCGAGCAAGATCGTGATGGACGCGCTCGTTTTACGCTTCGGCTAACAAATTAATCTTATTTTTCGGTCATGACTTCGTGGATTTCAGTACGTATAAGTATTATGTCTCGTTCCCGGAAAATTAATAACTTTTGAAAATTACAAATTTAAACGTTGAAAAACCGAAGGTAATGTCCTAATAATTTTATTTCTCTTTTTCAAACGGAACTATACTCTATTCAAAATAGCAACGAAATTTTAAGGCTATTTTGCATTACAGAAACAGAGATTTGAAACACTTCCTCTCACTTATTCTTAGAACAGATTTAGTAACGTCCAAGATATGTAGGATAGTATATGTATCCAATAAATTAATCACATTTGGTAATCAGAATTAGCCAGAAAACTAAATAAGAATCGGAAAATCTCGTCGTCCTTATTTGGAATGAAGAATAGGTTTTTTAGAAGAAAACACGCGGAAAACGTGACTTATTTTAAAATTTATAACTAATGGACTCTTGCTTGTGTCAATACTGCAATTCTGCCAATGTCAAGTAGTTTGTGGGAGTATCTATCCCAATCTCAGGGTTTGTATTTGATCAAGAACAAGAAGAGATTGAGGATTGCGGAGCCTCGTGGCAGGCAAAAACGCGGCGCGCCAACACCACGCGAGACAAGTGCTTGTGTCAGAACCTACAACGTGACTACAAAACGCGACTTATGGGATGAAACTGTTCTGCGGAACTGATGGGAAGAAAAAACCCCACTATTCTGGCTGTCATAGAAATTCATTGTGGCGATCCTTGGGCTAGCTCTATGCCCAGCAGTGGACGTCTACCGGCTGATATGATGGCGTGCAGGGAAAATACCTCGTCTTACTCTGATAACGGTGAGATAGTGTGCCATGTTGCTAAAGTATGGCTCAAAAAACAGGGTCCGAATTAGTCCGAATATACCTAAAGACATTATCATATCACGGGCCTTCGGAAGCACTGAGTTGGAAATACCTACTACTAAATCAGTTAGGTACCTACTTATTACCTTATTAACTACCTGCCACTGACGACCGACCAAATTAGTTTATACAGGGTGTTAGTGTAGACAGGTGATTTGAACAACTTTTCCAATGGAGCATAAGAGATAAATGTCAACTTTTCATACAAACGTTCAATAAGCTGATTAGTATGGATGGAAAGTTAAAAAAAAAATTACTTTCTTGTAGATTTCTTAGGGAAAGTGGTTTAGTATAATGGATACAATACAATATAATCTAAACTATTATACCACTGTATTAGAAGTGTGTCTGTACATTGAAGATACTCGTATTAACAAGAAAAAGATTATAATATGGTTTTTAGGTATCCCTGACTCTAAATCGACCTTTTTTAGAATTTTTGTGTGTTCGTTTATTTGTATGTTTGTAACAGCATCCCGCAAAAACTACTGAACCGATTTTGATGAAACTTTTTTTGTTTGATAGCTTAGGATCTGACTTAAAGTCTGGTATTAATAATTTGTACGGACGAAGTCGCGGAAAATTAGTAAAAAATGAAATAACAGTTAGGTTTAAAATCAGTTTTAATAGGCTACTTGACAACTAGTCAAATCAGCTACTCTTTATTGGACGTCAAAACGTGCGCTTTGTATGAAATTTGTACTCAATTCTGAGTTGTGACGTCATCAACATTTCATTACTTTTTAAAGTTTATCTTGTTATTAAAAATAGTATTCAAGCTAAAAACTAAATGAAAATGGGATTTTAGCGATATTTTCTAACCTTTTTTTATTGAGAAGATAAAAATAAAATATATTGTATGTAGTCAAATACCCAATTGATCAGTACTTATAAAATAGTTTTCCATGTTTTTATTGAACTTGAGCAATCGTTGGTTAATTTACTACTGGCCCCTGGAAATTAAATCCAGCCGCTGTGTGGTTTATTCTGTCGCATCAATGAAAATAACCTGAATTTTTCTTGTAATATAATATTTGAGATGTCCAGAATTGCCTTCATCAGTTACTTAGTAAATACATTTAATATCTGGGACATAAATATTTATTTTGTTAGCATGCCAACTTTCCAGCAGTTATGTATATTATCACATCTGTCTAGAGAATGTCTGGTTATAAATTATATCCCAATTTCCATCTTAGAAAAATATCTGCTGTCCCATACAAAACTGCAGTACCGTACCGACTCGACTAAAATGTATGGGACAGCTGTTTTTTTTAATTTATTTTTTCTCGACCTTGGGCTCCGTAGTGAAAGTTGTTCAGTTTGATGGTCTAAACAACCCCCTTAATTATAACTAGGGTGTTTTTTACACCCTGTCTGTATAGAACCACGAAAAAAAAGACAGCTGTTCCATACATTTCGAGTCGAGTAACCATTTTAAAAAAAATTTGCCATTTCAATATTTGTTCCATAATTAAAAGTTGGGCAGTTTGATGGTCTGAAGCACCCCCTAAATTATTTAACGCCTTAATGTTTACACCCTGTATGTAGAAAAGAAATTAATATCTTTCACCTCTGACCACTCGTCGTCTTGACTCCACACATTTGTCGGGGTTATCAACCCACCAGCTGTCTGCTTTACTTGCATACAATACACAGACATACATACATACATGGTAAAATTGATATCATTAGCATCCTTTTAAACTAAGAGTCTACCCATCAAACTGAACAACTTTTACTATGGGAGCAAAACGAAACTCCAATGCCTACTCGACTCAAATGTATGCAAAAGCTTTTTTCTCCCGTAGTAAAATTGTTCAGTTTGAGACTCTTAGTTCAAAAAGATGTTAAGAGAACTTTATTCCGACTGCGTATGCGCGCTGCATACAAACGAAGTCTGGTGATATTTTCAATACTAATCAATTAAAGTGAATGCAATTTTTCAGAAACCATCTGAGACTAATCTCTATGTTTGTATAAAGTCCGATTTTCGTTAAAATATACAGTTTTAGTGCTAGGATTAATTTGAGATTTGAATGGAAATCTTTGAGGCACTGTAACATTAGAATTATACATTTTAACGAAAATCTGACTTTCATACAAACATAAAGATTAGTTTCTAGATTGTTTGTGAAAAATTTAATTGACTTCAATTGTTTAGTATTGAAAATATCACCAGACTTCGTTTGTATGGAGCGCGCTCCGAATTATATTCCCTTAATGATATCAATATCACCCTTTATATGGACAAGAACACACGACCGTATTTTGCCTTTCGTTGTAATTTTTTATTAAAACCACTGTTTAACTAGAAATTATCACGTGGTGATAGGCGCGACTCAGCTTCGGCCACTTTGGGATTTTATAAGTTGGTTGGTATGGTAGGTTATAGGTACCTTCTATAGTTATAGGTTATAGTGACGTTACGACAGAACAATAACAACATTGTAGCCAATTAAAAAAACTTTTGTTGAAAATGACTGAAATAAAAAATAATCGGGTTATTCTGAACAAAGTGGTCGTATTAAAATGTTTTATTCAGGTGGCCACAAAACGTGGTCACATTGGCAATGTTAAAAACAAGTGTTAATAAACTGCTTGAAAAGAATATTAATAACTGATAACGATTTGCCATTTACCTAATATTGTCTCCTCTTTGTAAACTGACTCGAAACTCGACGGTTATTAGAATATTGTATAAAAATGTTTTAAAATGATAAGTATTTAAAAGGAAGTTGATAGTTGTTTATTATTTCAAAGACACTGACCACTTCTACCGATAATGGTCGTGAGTTTATTTATATATAGGGTCCTTTTTAATATGCTGACACATTTTTAAAGGGATGATTAGACCATCAAACTGAACAACTTTCTCTATGGGACTAATGTCAAAATCGCGAAAAAAATCACCTGTTCCATACTAAACTGAATTCTTAGTCGACCCAATTCCATGGGACAGCTGATTTTTTTTCGCGATTTCGACACTGGTCCCATAGAGGAAGTTGTTCAGTTTGAAGGTCTGATCATCCTTTTAAAAACTGTCATCACATTAAGTTGAACCCTGTATAAAATGTTCTGTTTTAAACATATATTTTGCTAGATGAATTTTTGTGAAATTGAGAGAAGAGTGAGTTCATAATTATTTCTCTAGTTTACCTTGTTGCCTTTCTCGTTAAAACAATTGTATAAATATAACAGGTAAATAATATAATTAACTTTTTCCTCATATAATTTTCAAGGCAAAAATTTGAATAGTTTACTTAGAAATAAAGTCCAATACTAGAAGCAACATAAAATTACGCAATTACCTATTATCAATGATCGATTGAATCGTTTCATTGAGAAAACAGGTAATCAGACCTGACCTGCATACAGCTAAGATATAAATGAGCTATCAGAAAAGGAAATAATGTAATGCGGTCCACGGTAGGCAGCTATTGTTTTCCAGAAGGTCATGGATCTATTTATATTAAGTATGGACACTCATCTGGCTTCTTACTGAAAGGGGGTCAAGCTCAGCTCAGTATGGATATAATGCAGTTGTGACGACTGTCTATCAACATCTTGTCTTGTCACGGTATAAGGACCTTTACACATATTCCAATTGGCTTGAAAAGTTTCGGGATTTGCTAAGGGTATATACAGTTTGCGCGCTCCTACTACTAACCAATTAATAACAATGAAACTTTGCAGAAACAATCTAGAAACAAATCTCTATGCTTGCATGTTGTCCGATATTCGTTAAAATATACAGTTTCAATTCTAGGATTAATTTAAGATTTGTATGGAAATCTATGAGGCACTGTAACTTTAAAACAATACATTTTAACGAAAATCTGACAATATACAAGCATAGAGATTTGTTTCTAGATTGTTTCTGGAAAATGTAGTTGACTTAAATTGGTTAGTATTGAAAATATAACCAGACTTCGTTTGTATGGAGTGCGCCAACGGTAATATTTCCTTAAAGATAAGGGATTGTATATACATATATTTTTAATTTCAGTCAAAGTGCTAATGTTGAACCTGCTAACTGTCGTATCGGTTTTTCTTAATATATGTACTGAATGTTAAGATCAGATCATCACTAAATCTACTCGCCCATTATGGGACAGCTGTTTTTTTTTCGGGATTTCGATTTTGGTCCCATAGAGAAAGTTGTTTAGTTTGATAGTCGATCATATTAATACGGATGCTATATGTTTCTAGCATAATGCCAAAGGCATATATGGATTGCGTCAAAATAATTGACAATGAGACGTTTGTCGCTCAAATCGTCATTAAAAAAATAAACAAATTATGATATCGGTGGGAGATTAATTTGTGTTTTTCCTACGAAAAGATATTAGGTAATATTCAAACGTAACGTCATAGTATTTCCAACGTTCGCGTTCATAACAACAGAAAAGTTAAAAATGAAATAGCTTTATTCGAGACCAAGTACTTAATACCAAGTATGTAATTAAAGACGACATTTCTCTGGGGAAATGTAGACCTAATCGACGTGTGGCATACATAATTATAATCCCTTTAAATGAAATTCATGGCACTGCTCATTGAAACAGGACCGATGCGACATAAAAGAGTTCATTTAACTGTGAGTTAAATGAACAATTATTATAAGTAGGTATATCCAAAAAAGGTTATACATATATTTGCTATGGAGACAAAGACGTCATACACATTGCGATATTGATGGCTTACCCAACCAATAAGGGTCTGGAAGCGTCATCATCATTATAGGGAAAACTCAACATTCAGAATGACATAAAACTCCCATTTCTGGCCATCTTTCCTCTCAATCTTAGCCCTGTGACCCTTCCGCTCATAAAAACAACTGAGATGACCTCTTGCCCCGCTCGCACCATATTACGATTCAACTGCGCTCTAGCAATAATATGTTATTGTAGGTATGGAAGGAAAACAGACTCGATTGTCCAGTTATCTAAAGGAATTTATTGATATACATTAAATTCAGTGTCATATATGGAGCGGCACAGAACAACAACGTAACTGTACGAAAGCAACGGGAAAAAGCAAGCGATAACATTTCCAACTGTTTTCCAGCTCATCAAAAGTCTTTTATCCGCTAATATTGCCCCGGATATTAAATTACGGATGTCGGATTAGTGTATACAGCTACAGGTACGGATTTTACCGCGTGACGCCGGATGGTAAGTGAACGCAGCGCCTATAAACTTTGTGACGCCATTCGCAGTGCACACAGGCCCGTATCATGAGCCTATAAATACGGCGCGACGGCTCTCCTCCCCGCACTTCGCTCTGAGCTATCGTTGCGAATACATCGTTACTTAAAACTGAAACTCTTTCAACTCTGAAAATTATCAACATGGTTGTGAAAATGGAAACTGTTGCGGCTTTGTACGCGGATGCTTACCCTACCTTGGGAAAAATTAGAGGACGTGACGTGGATTGTGGTGCTGAATGCAGGAGAAGGCAGAAGATTCAGACTGCGCTGCCAGCTTTAGTCGAGGATGACTCGGAAGAAAACTTCGAGCCTGAAAAGAGGAGCTACATCCTCCGCACTGAAGGATTGAGGAGACAGAAGTCAACTTCTCCACAAAGAAGGGAGAGAATGTGCCGGCAACAAGTCCTGCCATCTCTATCGGAAGACGAGGAGCCTTGATTAACTCGCCCAAGATCTTGGGTGAAGTTTTGAAGCTCAGCCGGAGCTCCGGCTTCTTTTCCTGGGTCGACAGATCTTTGGGAATGGACGGGAAGACTTGACTGTCACCGGTTGTCTGTGACCTTTACGCAAAGGGCCGTCAGCATGGAGTTTAACCTCAGTGTTTTCGTGATTGGACATACCTATCTAGTGAAGAATCAGAATATAAATGTTTAGTGATGTGAAAACCAAATCTAAGTTTGTACCAAAGCATTTTGATGCCAATAAATTAGGCGATAAGATATTTCTAAGAACTTTGTATTTTAAAGTAATAAAAACATGTGGTATATAAAATTTCCTCGTTATCATTTTGAATCCTTCAAACTGGTATGTACCGAACCGAACATAATTACAATGCAAAATACGAGACAATGCAATCATATTTTACATTTTCATTTCACACACAGTCCTCGTTCTATTTAAATTTCGAATGCAAATAGCCTGTCATGCCGATTCTCTGAACCTACCTCATGATGATGCAAAACGCATAAAACATACACTTAAATAAACACAAACATTAAACATAGCACGAGCGCAATTCTGCACAAAGTTTTCAACATATTCAAACCATAACAAACGGCCACATTATGTGGCCACAAACTAAACAAAATACTTTCGTAATAATTTAACAATCTGTCTCAATGGATTATTAAATTATTGTTTATCTTTTATTTACTGAATGGACCATTAAGAAAATGATGTAACAAGGTGTTGATTATGATGAATGAGGGTCTCTCGAAGGCAAACAACGTGTTTCACATTATTTAGTTAAGTCTATAGTAACCTTATTGAGACTCCGGTGATGTCAGCGTCCCTGTCCTTCACCTCAATACGATATTTACGTCTTTATAAATTAGAGGTTTTACGTTTTGACATTGATAGAAGAGAGGAGAGACGTAGAAGTCCGTATAATCACAAAATACACAAATATAACGAACATACTCAATTTCTGGATGATTAAGTCTCATAATAAATATCTTTTACGCTGTTATCTCACGGGGCATAAGCAGAGCTGGAGCTAGACTACAGTTAAATACTTTTTTGACTTTATGACATAAACATTTCTTCTCATGAAACACAAAATTTATATAAATTTTCATTAATTTGAATAGGGTACTCTGATTAAAAAGTGGTCACGTAAGAACAAAATTAGGTGAAACTATTTTAAGAGGATGATCAGACACTCAAACTGAACAACTTTATCTATGGGACCAATATCGAAATCGCGGAAAAAAATTCTGTGGTCCCATACATTTAGGTCGAGTAGGTTTGTATGGAACAGCTGATTTTTTTTCGCGAATTCAATATTGGTCCCATAGAGAAAGTTGTTCAGTTTGATGGTCTGATCATCCCATTAAAATAGTTTCAGCTAATTTTGTTAGACCTTATATTTTCATTTGAAGAAACTTTCCAAGAAAATTTTGTAACCAAAAGTTGGTTCGTTGACCCCAATTTCTTCAAACTTGTTTATAAAACGATTTGATAAGACAAGCCACCGTGTCGTCGACTGAGAAATATAATTTTATTCAATTTCTCGGTCGTTATGAGCTCTTTACCAGCGGCATGAATCATCTATTGTATGATTAGTGACCCATTTTCCTTAATCAGTGTTGATTCCATTTCACAATCTAGTTGATGCAATTATAAAGGTGGAAAAGTTAAATGACCAGTAATAAAGGGGAAACCCTAGAAATACTATGGATTTCCTTAATATAGCGTGACTTAATATGGGAAATTAAAATATTGTTTATGGATAAAAAGGGATTTTCCATATCTTGCTACTCAGTAAACGATCGGTTTATAAAATGGTCGTTGTTTAAATGTTGGAAGAAATAGCTTTTTAGCGATAAGACTGTTTTTGTACTTTTTGTATTTCCTGTTTGTTTGCTCTCTGTATACTGTGTTTTTTTGGTGTATAATAAAGTATAATTGATTGAATGTTCGTCATCCAGTTTGTAACGTATCGTTATTTTAAACAGTCTGGACTTATAGGTACTTGTCTTTATTGGTACTTTCAGACATTTTATACTTAATTAACTCAGTCGGTTTTCGATTTTGAATGAAAATCCATTTTTTTAATGAGGATTTTAAAAAGTTTCAACTTGGGTGTCAAGTGTCAGTTACCTACAGATTCTGTATAAGTATTAAATGGATTTCAGGTTTTGTTTTCTCTTCTCTCTCTCGTATCGTATTTTGTAGTTAGGTAGGTACGTATAACGAAAAGTCTAATTTGTAGTGTATTTTGTAGGCTCCCATATCGAATGCGTCAAAAATAAAAACTAAAGACTTTTGAAGTAAGTATTGAACACATTTTTTTCTATTCTTTATTTTTTTATTTGAGCTTTTAACCCTGAGGTTATGCCAGTCCAAGTATTGAACAATTTTAGTTCCATGTACGAATAACAAAAACAAAACTTTTCTCTGAACAAAATTATCATATTCGTCACGTTAACAAGCTCGTGTTTCCCACACTAAATACCTACCACAATTTCGTCAAACGGCGATAACAAGTATGAAATAAAACTATCAAATTTAATACGTATTTACTCTGATAGATAACACACAATCGTACGATACTGTATTCAACCGAATTCATTACGTATTCTTCTTATCCATACATATTCAAACCAGTATCCCATTGGGGTAGCCAGAGACAAATGGCCACCTGCTACCATCCTGATAGACATTATCGCTTCTTCAACATTCATTAGTCGCTTCGCGTATCTGACCTGACCCTTTTAACTACGAAGTAAAATTTTTTGTTTGGGTAGATACATAATGAACGTACATAATTATAAGTATACTCACGAACATGAAGGTCAATCTCATTAATATTAACGAAATAAGTCTTTATTGCAGCAATGAATTTTCTTTGGGTTTTGATCAACTCATTAGTCTTCGCCACGTGTGTTTTGTCTCAAATCAAACTAAAATTAAATCAGTCTAAAGTCTTTATACAAGTCAATCAACTGGTCCATAATTCGCAGGTTAATTACCCCCCAAGAGGCTAACAAACCAAATTGGTACGTAATATTCTACGATGGTAATTTTGTAATGCCTACTCGACTGAAATGGATGCAGCAGATTTTTTTTGCTCCGATCGTTTTGCTCCTATAGTAAAAGTTGTTCAGTTTGATAGGTAGACTCTTAGTTTAAATGGATGCTAATGATATCAATTTCGCCCTGTATATGGTCCTTCTTTATATGCTGACACTTTTAAAGGGGATGATCAGACCATCTAACTGTACAACTTTGTCTATGGGACTAATATCGAAATCACTAAAAAAAAACTGCTGTTCCGTACAAGACTGCAAACCTACTTGAGCCAAATGTATGGGACAGCAGATTTCTTTTCGCGATTTCGATGTTGGTCCCATAGAGAAAGTTGTTCTGTTTATTGGTCTGATCATTAAGAGGGTTGTTTAGTAGCAAAGATTCTTGATCACCTCAAAATGCCTTATGGTCGTGAGTTTATGTATGTATACAGGGTTTTAGGGTAAGGGGGGGTTGTACCCATGATACTGAACAACTTTCCCTAGGAAACATATAGAAAATTCGCAAAAAAAATTTTGGGCTTTCCATACTAAATGCAACGTTTGAATGAAAACTAGAAAAAAATGCATTTTCTATAGGTTTCTTAGGGAAAGTTGATCAGTAGCATGGGTACAATCACCCCTTAAAGTAGAGCAACTGTTTACCCTAACACCCTGTCCAGGGTCCAACTTGATATGCTGGCGGTTTTAAAGAGGATAATTAGACCATCAAACAAAACTTTCTCTATGGGACCAACTACGTCGGAAAAATAATCCGCTGTTCCAAACATTTGGGTAGAGTAGGATTGCAGATTTGTACCGCAGATTTTTTCTTCGAATCGACTTTAGTTTAGTCCCATAGAGAAAGTCGTTCAGTTTGATGGTCTGATCACCCCCTTAAAAAACCGCCAGGACATAAAGTGTACGTACCTACATTAAGCTAAATATATCTTCAATGAAACCCGCGTAACTAGTTTACAACAATTCTCCACATCCTTGAATATAAAGCAGATATTACGATTCTGTAGAACTATCATTATACGTCTTACTAGATAAACATACACTCAATCGGGGTTAAAACTACTAATAGGCCAATGTAAACAATGTGGCGTTTCCCATAAACGAAGCCGTGGACGATTGTTTGCTTGTTTGCTGGATTGTTCGTACTTAACGTATCTCGGTTTAATTTCGCGTAGCAAAATAACTGATTGCAGATCTTTTGGCAGGGGTATAATTTGTTGCATTTGATGTGATTTTTTTTTATTATTCTTCAGTGCTTAATTAACACACTTATTGTGTACACGGTTTTATATGCGTTACTTTACTGCGTGTAAATTGTTGACAAACTTGAACAAATAAATAATATTGATAATACAATTGAACTAACTATTATTTGTTTAATTTAAGATTAATTTTTGTTATTGCAATTAATAATTGCTAGAAAAAAGGCATAAAATATGGTCACATCATGTGGCCATTAGATTTACTTACTTTTGAGGAATAGCCCAACAATTTAATTAAGAGATTAATTAAATTATTACATTGTCATTTCTATCCCTACATAATAAAGTCGCTTTCCGCGTCCTGTCTGTGTATCCGCTAAGTCCTTTGACTAATTATTATAAGGACTAGCCTTGCGGTAGCATTTCCCCTCTGCCGCGGTATAAGCACAATTGATCTTGTGCATTTACATTCAATTTTACACCTTATCACTAAACGAGACAGCCTATAATTGCGAAATAATAACTTCGAACTTAGAACGTTTGGGGTTCACACGAGACTACTTTTCATGATTTTTAACATTCAAAATTAGAATCTAAAGTTATGGGGAATAAAATCCATAGTTGCGGATTTCATGTTACCTCGCCCCCCGCAAAAAGTGGCAGAAATGTTTGTTAATAGAATTACACGCGTAACCAGTCCACATATAAATAGTCAAAGGCTAAGTCATAATGCCCATTTTTTTTTATGCTTTACTCGTTTTGCGATAAATAAAGTGAGAACAACATGACTTAGGGCTTTGGTAGTTGGGGTTTTGTCGATTTTTCATCGCGACTCAATTGCGTAAACTAGTGATTTGCGACGTCATTACCCAATTTTATAGCTTGTTTGCTGTCTGATTAGGGTCTAATTTGGAAACAGACGGGAAATGTGTTCTATCTACCATTTTCTTCATTAATTTACTTGTAATGTAGACGATAAAGTCCCATTTTACAATGACTTTAAATTTAATGTTCGAGACGTCATACCTACTAATTATCTACAAATAGGTGAAAACAAACTAATTTCTAATTTCAATAAGTATAATATACAACGTGTTAATGAATTAACGCAAAACTAGAAAGTAGTTTGTTTAGAATCGAGAGCTGAATCGAATTATCATGTATTCAACATAGCAATTTTTTTTCAAAATATTAAATAAATTGTTTGTAAAATTTAAAATTTACTGAAAAAAGATTCTTAAAATGTATCCATGAGCACACTAGCGCTTTCATTCATTGCTGACATGATAACAAATAATTTTTGCCTCAAAACATAAAATGGGAATAACTTTAGATTTTAAGTATCAAAATAATGAAATTATTGTTTCAATCGAATTATTTTGTTACAAATCAGTTGGGGTGTATGACGTTTTGCGCTTGTTTATTAACACGTTGTATATATTTTTAAGGCTCCTTACCTACCTCAATAGAAAAAAACCGGCCAAGAGCGTGTCGGACTCACCCATGATAGGGTTCCGTAGCCATTGTTATATTGTTGCCACGTTAGTGTTCTTCAACTTTTAAGAGAAAATTGTTTTTTAATTATGTTAAAGCTATTAATTATGTATTTTGGATAAATAGCGGCAATAATTTTAAATGTAATTCGAAGTGTCCAATTAACTTTATATAATATAACTAAGCTTCAATTTATACAGGGTAAAATTTATATCATTAGTATCCTTTTAAACTAAGAGTCTACCCTCAAACTGAACAACTTTTAATTTTAATATGGGAGCAAAAAAAAACTAACTTGTTGCATACATTTGAGTCGAGTAGGTATTGCAGTTTAGTATGGTGGTACAGGTGGTAGTAAAAGTTGTTCAGTTTGATGACTCTTAGTTTAAAATGATGGGGATGCTAATGTCATCATTTTCACCCTGTATAGAGTTCTGCTTAATACGCTGGCGGTTTTCTAAGGAGATGCGATTATCTGATCATAAAACTGAACAGTCATATAGGACTATCATCAAAATTACAAAAATATCTGCTGTCGCATACATCTGGGTCGAGTAAGTTTGTAGATCATCTACTTAATAAAAACCGGTCAAGTGCGTGTCGGGCCACGCACAGGGTAGGGTTCCGTTGTTGCCCGTCACAATATACGGTCTTAGAAGGGGGCTTGACTCTAACAAAAATTTTCACTTTAGATCGTAATATTTCGCTAATGGATCCCTAAATCGAAAAATGTTTTTCCCACACCCACAATATTTTTAAAAGACCTATCCAACGATACCCCACACCATGTGAAAGACGAGATAAAAAATTTGCATCGCCACTTTTCGTGTAGGGGAGGACCCTAAAAAAAAATATTTTTCAAGATTTTATTTTACCACATTGTCGGCGTGATCAATTTGTATACTCATGTCAAATTACAGCTTTCTAGTGCAAAGCGTCTCTGAGCTAAGCCGCGGACAGACGGACAGATGGACGGACATGGCGAAACTATAAGGGTTCCTTGTTGACTACGGAGCCCTAAAAACCGTCAGCATTTTTAGAAGGTATATAGACCCTATTTGTTAATATTGACATATTTCTCGCACTAGCTGGTCGATTTAACGGAAATCAAAAAATCATGATATACAACGTGTTAATGAATAAGCGCAAAACCTCATACACCCCAACTGATTTATAACAAAATAATTAGACTGAAACCAAAATTTCATTATTTTTATAGTTAAAATTTAAAGTTATTCGCATTTTAAGTTTTGAGGCAAAAATGATTTGTTATCATTTCAGCAATGAATGAAAGCGCTAATGTGCTCATGTATACATTTTAAGAATCTTGTTTTGGTTTGGTAAGTAGGGTGAGAGTGCACGAGCGGTGTGTTGAGATCGAAGTCAGTAAATTTCAAATTTTACAAACAAATTATTTAGTATTTTGAAAAAAAAATCCCTATGTCGAAACCAAGATAATTCAATTCTGCTCTCGATTCCAAACAAACTACTTTCTAGTTTTGCGTTAATTCATTAACACGTTGTATACTTAAAGACCCTACCTAATTATGTAACAAGACGAATATCTGATTGTCGCCATAAATGGTCACAAAAGTTAAATCTTGGGTCCATTAACCATATAAGGATATCTCACTCACATTTCAACTTGTAAAAACTTACAATTAAATGAATCATGTCTCGACGTCAGTCACTTGGTGACAGTAATCAACTAAGTTACATAAAATGAAGCTGGAGTCGCGCTGCAAGTCTGGCGGAGTACGGACGCGTGCGTATCGGCGCGTGGGGCTTGCACGTGGCTCCACCATTATGTGAACTCTTTTGTGTTTTAACCTTAAAATAATCACTTGAGATTATAAACTACTTACATTGGCAAAACTGCCACGCTAGACTTAATTAATACTACTGATCATTTTCCTTCGTATACTCTCCACATAATGAGACATTGGCTGAATTGTGGATAACACATCGGATGCCACTAAACAAAAATTGAATTGAATTGATTATTAAAATTGTAATGACAGGCTCTATATTAAAATTTTACCTCCTTTAGTAAGAGTACGTCTGAAGAGTATAAAGCAAATAATTATGAAAAATTGGTTCACCCCTTATAAGTATGATTTGTGTACGCACGGCGACAGATCAACCTACCCATAGTTGAACTCTATGTCCAACATAGAGTTCAACTATGGGTAGGTTGATCTGTCGCCGTGCGTACAACGTTTTAAGGGGATATAATTCGGAGCGCGCTCCATACAAACGTCATCATCATTCTCTTGCCCATTTCCCATCATTTGGGGTCGGCGCAATATGTCATCCTCTTCCATTCATCTCTCTTAGCCGTCATTTCAGGACTCACTCCTTTCTTACGCATATCATCTTTCACACAATCTATCCATCTTTTCTTCGGCCTTCCTCTCCTACCGCAGCCATCCACATTCATACTTAACACTCGTCTCGTAATATGACACTCGTCTCTTCGCATTACATGACCATACCACGATAATCTATTACCCTGCAATTTTTCCGTCATAGGTGCTACTTTCAAACTTCCCCTAATATACTCATTCCTTATCTTATCCATTCTAGTTACACCACACATCCATCTCAACATTCTCATCTCAGCTGCATGCAATCGTTTCTCATCCGTCCCTTTTGTGGCCCAGCACTCAGACCCATACATGACGACAGGTCTTATTACGGTTTTATATATTTTCCCCTTCAATTTGAGGGGGATTCGGGAGTCGCAGATCGTTCCCGTTACCTGCCGCCACTTCATCCACCCCGAGTTGATTCGGTGCTTGACGTCCCGATCTATTTCTCCGTCGCCTTGTATGAGTGAACCGAGGTACCGAAAGTCGGAGCAGACTGGTAAAGGCACGCCATCAAGGGCAATAGGCATACAACTGGAAAGGCCGCCGAAATCGCAGAACAAACATTCAGTTTTTGTTCTGCTGATCTTCAAGCCGACATTCTCCAGTGTTTGCTGCCATTTTGCCAGTCTGCTCTGGACCTCGAGTCCATCTTCACCGACAAGAACAATGTCGTCGGCAAACAGCATGCATCAGGGTGCCTCTTCCTGTATGTGCGATGTTAATGCTCCATACAAACGTACTATGGTGATATTTTCAATACTAACCAATTAAACTCAATGAAATTTTGCTGAAATAATCTTGAAACAAATATCTATGCTTTTCACAGATTTTCGTTAAAATATAAAGTTTCAATGCTAGGATTAATTTAAGATTTGTATGGAAATCTTTGAGGCACTGTAACTTTAAAACTATACATTTTAGCGAAAATTTGACAAGCATAGAAATTTGTTTTTAGATTGATTCTGAAAAATTTCATTGAGTTTAATTGGTTAGTATTGAAAATATCACCATAGTAAGTTTGTATGGAGCGCGCTCCGAATTATATCCTCTTAATGAATTAACGCAAAACTAGAAAGTATTTTGTTTAGAATCGAGAGCAGAATCGAATTATCATGTTTTCAACCTAGGTAATTTTTTTCAAAATATTTAATAATTGGCGGTATTTGGTGGTCCAGGGGCGAGTAACCTTGCCTGCCGTGCAGGAGGCGATGGTTCGATCCCCGTCCAGACCGACTCGTACCAATGAGTTTTTCGGAATTTATGTACGATTTGTAACACCACTGGCTTTTCGGTGAAGGAAAACATCGTGAGGAAACCTGCATGCTTCAATTTCGAGGCATGTATTGTACCCACTGTCCATTATAAGTGGCGACGGGCTCACCCCCCGTCACACTGGACAGAGTTTCGGTACTACTGGTGAAACGTGGATGTTCTGAGGTTTTAGAATATCTCTGACTACCCCCTCGGGGAACATAGTCGTGAGCATATGCTATATACTATATTAAATAATTTGTTCATAAAATTTTAAATTTACTGTACTCTTTCTCAACTCACCGCACGGGCACACTCACCCTACTTACTACCAAAACAATCCACGATCACGTCAGCGCTTTCATTCATCGCTGAAATGATAACAAATCAATTTTGCCTGAGAACTTAAAACGTGAATAACTTTAAATTTTAATTAATAAAAATTGTTGTTTCAATCTAATTATTTTGTTATAAATCTGTTGGGGTGTATGAGGTTTTGCGCTTATTCATTAACACCTTCTATAAAGGCTGAATTAGCTGAAACTATTTTAAGGGGAGTATCAGACAATCAAACTAAACAACTTTCTCTATGGGACCAATATCAAAATCACGAAACAAAAATCAGCTGTCCCGTACATTCGAGTCGAGTAAGGTTTGGAAGTTTTGTATGGGACAGCATTTTTTTTTTTCGCGATTTTGATATTGGTGCCATATAGAAAGATGTTCAGTTTGACGGTCTGATCATCCCCTTAAAAAGTCATTTTTAATAAGACAAAGAAGTACCCGTCTAAACCGCGTTATCTATGTTAAACCGACACCTCTTCCTCGGAATACAAAAACCCTAATTAACATCTACAGCACTTTCTCGACCCTGAAGTTACCATTTCCCACCGCATCGATAACTTCATTGTTCACTCTTGGTTTACTTCCACCGCTAACAAACATTGTGAAAATGTTTTATACGAGGTAAATTAATAAGTGTGATATGCAAAAAGTATTTACATAATTACTTATACAGGTTGCTTCTCAATTTGAGCATCATCAGCCTACATCCTCCACGCGTACCCAATGCGGATTGGTAGACTGACGTGCATCATTTCTCACTCACTCGGGGAGGTAGGCTAGGAGATTTGGATGGCCGCGTCGTGACCGAATCACGCAAAAACAGCTGAACGGAATAATATGATCTGGATTCTGGACGATAGTCCTCAAAAGTCAAAGCTGTTCCATACAAAACTCAAAACGTATTCGAGCCAAATGTATGGGAGAGCTTATTTTGTTTCGCAATTTCGATATTGCTGGCATAGAGAAAGTTATTCATCATCATTATCATCCCATCAAACTGGAGAACTTTCTCTATGGGACCAACATCGAAATCGCGAAAAAAAATCCGCTGTCCCATACATTTGGCTCAAGTAGGTTTGCAGTTTTGTATGGGACAACTATTTTTTTTCTCGATTTCGATGTTGGTCCCATAGAGAAAGTTATTCAGTTTGATGGTCCCATCATCCCCTTAAAAAATTGTCAGCATATTAAGAAGGACCCTGTGTAAGGGAAATAATAATAACATAAGTGATGGAAAAATCCTTAATTTTTCGCACAGGTGCATTATGCACTGCATATAATTATATAATTATTAATTATACATAATTTAAACCCACGCAAAACCCAGGCTTAGTTAACAAGATAATGCTCACCCACCTGCGCTTGCGTCAATGTATAATTCATCCGATTATAGAAGAACAAGAACATTGTATAATCTTTTGTAGATCTCTCAGAGACAGGAAGGCACAGTGACGTCAAAACTGCTTGTTAGAATAAAGAAATAAACTATAGATTATTCAATTGAGACAAAAATAGGATGGGAATATAAATATGGATGGAGGTTAGGGTCACGTCCTGAAACGGGATCAATGTTTTATTTGCAAAATATAAGGGTCAGAATTGATTGCATAGAAACTAACTTTTTCAATATGATTTTATTAACCTGTTTACCATGACCTTCATTGCTGAAATGATAACAAATCATTTTTGCCTCAAAACTTAAAATACGAATAACTTTAAATTTTAACTATCAAAATAATAAAATTATTGTTTCAATCGAATTATTTTGTTATAAATCAGTTGGGTTTGGGTTTATGAGGTTTTGTGCTTATTCGTTAACACGTTGTATAATTGATTGTGTTATACTGCCTACACCAAGCACAAGTTTTTAAATGTTGTTATTGCACTTTAAAGTGCAAAATATAACCTCTGGCTAATGCTATTTATATTTATCTTAAGTAGTACCTGTCAGTGACCTGAGCACGAGTTTACTAGGGTAGTCAATTTTAAAAATAACTAGAGTTAACCCGCGACTTCGTCCGCAAAAATTACATACCAGATTTTAAGTCAGATCATAAAGCTATCAAACAAACAAAAAAACATCAAAATCGGTTCAGTAGTTTCTGCGTGATGCTATTACAAACCCACAAACAAACAAACAGAAAACTATAAAAACCCATAAAAAAGGTTGATTTTGAGTCCGGGATACCTAAAAACCATATCGTAATCTTTTTCATGTAAATAATATCTTCAATGTACAGACACACTTCTGTTACAGTTGTATAATTGTTAAGATGTAGTTCTATTTACACATACTTTGATCATAATTAAATAGTTTAAAGGATTTTTTACAACAACATTATAATATTTAAAAATATATATATACTTTAGCCTTTAGCCTAATTCGATAATTTTTCAGATTTTTTCATAAATATCAGAAAAAAAAGTTAGGTTAAAATTATAGATTGTAAAAAATGTCGGACGAAAAGCGAATCTTTTTTATTACAGTTTGACCAAGTCGATACGCTATAATTATAGTTTGTAAACTCGTGCTAAGGCAACAATGTCATCGTTCTATAGATTTGCAACTGCCACTCGACGCGTTATCGTGTTTTTATCGAATTGTTTTGATACATCACTCCGAGGAGACACGTTGAATTGATTCAGTCCGATAAACAATCTTGAATACCTAATATAAGTAAGTACTTAAGGCGTATCCACCCGGGAACACGACTTCAATACTAATGACCTCCGGATAGAACTATTACCTATTCTGTGCCTCCGGTCAGAATTTAACAGTTTTCTTTGAAAAATGAGATGAATATTTATGAATTTTCAAAAGATAAGAAAACCAAATCATTCTATGTTGTATTGTGAATTATATTGTAAATTTCCATTTTCTTCCGATCAACAAAGTAAGATTAAAATGGTTAAAACTGAAAAAAGGGGTGACTTTGATGATAATAATGATAATTTATTTGCAAAAATTTGGATAATAATAATATATATTCCTTTTTCTTCAGTTTTATTAATATAATAGATTGATTTCGAGAACCAAATAACTTCTTGTGTCCTGTAGAATGTTCAGTTTTATTTTCTGCTTAAAAAGTGCCACAGTTAATGAATAAAATGGTTAAAAAAATACCCAATTTTACGGTGAAATCGGGCGGTAGAGCCTTAAGTACCTACTAGAATGGAAATTTTTTCTTTCTCTGAAAACGCGATAAGACTTTTTTCAACTAAATATCCTAAAACCATGATTTTTTAGATCCACGCACACATTTTAACATTTTAGGCGCCCCTACATCGGGAGAGGCTAAAATGGTGTACCTTTTTATTTATAGTACCTAGTAATGTTTAGTTTTATATTCGTTAGGAAGTGTTAGGTTTTCATTGGATTGTTGTGTAGTCTCAAGGTTAAGGCACGATGGGGCTGGCATAACCTCAGGGTAAAAAGCAAAAAAAAATTTAAAAAAAAATGGTTGGATTGGTAGTTACCTACTTGGCCGAGCCACTATCTCTTTATCTGGTTGAAACTATAGTAAAAGAATTCGACGTACGAAATTGTACTTTTTAGTACCTCGAATTAATTTTTAAGAAGAATAATAATAGTTTTATTTGATTAGATTTTTTTCTTACCCCTTTTTGTATCCTACATGTTTGACAATTTTGTTTTCTTTTTGTTCTACATATATCAGCCATGGCAAAACATTTATAAAAGACTCACTGGCAGCTCTGTAGGTTGGATCAGTTATTATTCAAGTTTCAAATCTACCAACTAATAACATTTTCATAAAATCTATACTCCATTCAAAATAGCAAAGAAATTATAAGGCTATTTTGCATTACAGAAACAAAGATTTGAAACACTAACTCTCACTTATTCTTAGAACAGCTTTTGTACCGTCCAAGATATGTCGGATAATATAATATTATGTATCCATTAAATGAATTAAATTTGGTAATCAGGATTGGCCAGAAAGCTAAATAGGAATCGGAAAATCTCGTCTTTGGAATGAAGTATATAAAATCTGAAAAAAAAACCTCTAGAGACTGAGGTAGTTACCTACATATTTCAATCCCACATAACATGTATATACTTACCTATCGCTTATGACGTATAGGTACTGTATAATATCAATTCAACAGCCAACCCTACCACCAATCAGTTAAAGAGATACAAATGCGTTCTATTTTTAAACTTCTGCGCGTGAGTTACACGAGAAAATAAACGTTGAGTAAATAACGATTTAGGTTTGTGGGTGTGTCTGTGTAGTGAACACTAATAATAGCAATCACGTGGTTTACACAAAACAATCGTAGAACCAAGTAAATAGTAAAAGTTGTTTTCGTAAATTGCGTTTTCCATTAAATAAGTACCAACGATGCTGGTTGTCTGCCAACTATCTGTTTGAGGCAAACCTCTGATTTGACTGATTGGACTTTATCTGATTGTCTAACAAAAAGTAAAATCATCATCATCAGCCTATCATCGCCCACTGCTGAACATAGGCCTCTCCCAAGGCGCTAAAAAACTCTGTCCTCGGCCTTCCTTATCCAGTCGCTCCCCGCTACCTTTTTTAGATCGTCTGTCCCACAGAACATTATAAGAGGGGTTAGAAGTGCAAAGTAGGCGTGGAACGTGTCGCCACAGGTTATGCAATGATTTGCATAACACCATAAGGGGCGCGGCGTGGTGCGAGCGAGAGGGCATGGGTAATTGTAGCAGCGTGAGCGGGAAGACAAGTGGCGACAGCCGTCTCCGAAGCAAAAGCGCTACTTTGCATTTCAAACCTCTCTTATAATATTCTGTGGTCTGTCCAGCGGTCAGCAGGGCGGCGTCCCACACTACGCCTGCCAGTTCGTGGTCTCCACTCTAAAACTCTGATACCCCATCGGTTGTCGGTTCTTCGGCAGATATGGCCAGCCCATTGCCACTTCAGCTTGCTAATTTTCTGAGCTATGTCAAGCACTTTAATTAGTTCTGTGACGAATTACTTCATTTCTGATGTGATCTCTTAGAGAAACAACGAGCATAGTAGAGCAAAAAGTAAAATACACGGAAAATGATCTCGAGTTGCGACCACATACCGGAAGGCACAGCGATGGTAGGTCCCACACAAACGTGGACCGAGGACCTGCTTAAGGCGGCGGGAACCCGTTGGATGAGGGCAGCGCAGGGCCGGTCGTTGCGGCGATCCTTGGGAGAGGCCTATGTCCAGCCGTGTACGTGTATCTGATGAGATGATGATGATGAAAATGTTGTTTGTAAAACTAACTTGTGTAGACAAAATAATGTTAGTTTTTTAATGGGTATTGATTTTTTTCTTTTGCGCAACACATTTTTATTTATTTACAACTTCTTTAAGACAATGTTTACTGGACATTATCAAATCCATTCCTCCGATCCATTATTGACGTTTTTTTTTTAAAAGTTGTTAGTAACATAAAGATCGATATTGTTGATTTAGTGTCGGTTTGATTTCCTTAAAAATAAATAAACATTTTTTATTTTACAGTAAATATTGTATAGGTACTTTCCCTTCCGTTCGTTTCGTGTGAGTTACTCTACGTAGATTACCTATATTTAAACCAAGGACTCAATCTAATCAATTTAATAAACAAATAGGTAGACTTTAGTAAACAAGTTGGTTCTAGAAAACGAGTGGAAAAGCATTGAAATTGGGTTAAAATGTATTTTTTAAAGGAATCATATCTACGCTTTCTCGAAAACAAAGGGCCACGGACTCAAGCAATTTAAAAAAAACGGTCAAGTGCGAGTCGGGCTACTCGCGCATCGAGGGGTCCGTACCACACCACACCGCAACCACATACGAGCTTAGAAAAAAGTTTTGTTTTCTCCGGGACCTTTAGCGCCGGACCGACTCACACTTGGCCGGTTTTTATTATTTGTTGTTTTACTGAAGAGTTTTCACTATAATCACACCAAGTTTGACGCTTGTATGTATTACCGTTTTTACGATAGAGCGAGAAGAAAAAACGTTGATAAAAACTAGTTTAATCTTACTAGGCTAACCCCCCTTAATTTTTAACTTTTTAATTTTGTATTATTAATTAACAAATCCGCTGTAATAACGCATATTCTGTGAAAATTTCAACTGTCTAGCTATTACGGTTCAAAAGTTACAGCCCTTAATAGGTAGGACGGGCGGACGGACGGACAACGTAGGCTTAGTAATAAGGTCCCGTTTTCATCCTTTGGGTACTTAACCCTAAAAACGACAAAACGTCCAAGAGTGACACATCGAGTAGTCGACGACGGATATTTGGCAACAATTTATATTTAAAAACCTTATTCACTGTTATTATGTTATATCAATTGACTTAAGAGGAAGACTTAAGGATGAAAATCGATGAAATAAACATTTTCCAGTGGTAAATTATAATGTTGTTTACTATTGTTTACTGCTTAATACGCTAAGCGCCGCGTGACAAGTGTATAATTACCTTTTGGCTATCAACATCGTAGTTGTAACAATCTCATGTCTTAATATTATTAGAAGAAAAAGATCGCGTGATGATGATGATGTATGCTTACTGCGAGAAGGAGCCAGATATAAGGAACTGACGTGTGAAAGACTCTAAATTTCCTTTTTAGGGTTCAATAGTCAGCAACCCTTATAGTTTCACCATGTCCGTCTGTCCGCGGCTTAGCTGAGAGACGCTTAGTACTAGAAAGCTGTAATTTGAAATGGGTATACATATTAATCACGCTGACAAAGTGGTAAAATAAAACCTTGAAAAATATTTTTTTAGAGTGCCTCCCCTACACAAAAAGTGGGATGCAATTTTTTTTTCTCGTCTATTAGTCGGGGAAATCTACGGATTTTTGTATGGAGGTTGCATTCATTGCACTTTTGGTGATAATTTGGAATATAGTAGATAAATACCTGAAAAACATAAATTCGCAATAATCCCCGATTTTTTATTCTTTATTATTGAATAATTAAGACATTTACAAAACATTAAATTTAGGTATGAACAAAAAATGAAAAACTGGTGATTTTGTACAGGATGGCTTCGTTCAATACGCTTTACTTATAATAATAATAATCCACGGTTAATATAGTAAATTTGAGTAGATATTAAATATTTTTGTAAGTCTTCAAAAATTATAACCTCAAATCTAAATTATTTACTGTTTGTTTGTACACATTAAATTTTCCTTGTAATAATTGACTGTCTCTTTTGCTAGTATGCTGGAAGAAATATCTTTCGAAATAAGATTGCCCTTTGTACATTTATATCGATTTTAAGGTATTTCTCAGGTTCCTGAGCCAATTTAACCACGAAATCTCGACAAAAGTGTTTTAAACTAACAGTTATATTATTTCAAACACAATTTACTAAAGTGTCTTTAATGCAATCTCAAACCTTATTTTTCCTAGACTATATCCCATGGTGTAGGGTATCGTTGGGTAGGTCTTTTGAAAATATTCTGGGTGTGGGAAATCCATTTTTCTATATAGAGATCCGTCACCGAAATATTAAGCTTTAAGTAAGTATGTGCGACTCCCTCTTTTCTTGCATACCTGACTGCTTTGCTATAAAGATTCACAGTCGCCGTAGTCGAAATCAACTAGGAATCCATAATCATCATGGTTGCTAAAGAATTTCAACAGCTTCACGACATCGCCACAAGGTTGTCGGAGGTGGTATGACATGCGTCAAATATTCGGAAGGAAGGAAATAACGTTATTTCCGTAACATCTATTAGTAGGTACGTTTAACAACGGTCGTGGGAAAATGAACATGTGTTCACGTAATAAGTGCTGCAGTTAATCTGTTTTGATGGATTGTACCACATTTCTAGAGGAAGAATATCAGCTATTTTTTGTTTTGCTTTTGTTACGAGAAATATTATATATCGTCTTTAGATGTTTCGCGAAGAAGGAACAAATCTAGGTACTTAGGGGATTGGAAAGTTAGCAGAGTCTGCATATAAACGAAATTATTTTCATTACCACAGATCTGGAGTGCGATTTTTGAAGTATTTGATTTATTCAAATTTCATTATAGCTGTGCGATTTTTAAACTCATACTTTGAACTCAGCAGTTGAAAATATCCAAATTACTATGGAGATATGCATCTTTCTACTTCTGATTTGAATTTCAAAAACTGCACTGTATGATTTTTGAAAGTCAGATCAGCAGTAGAAAGATGCATTATCTCCATAGTAATTTTGACATTTTCAACAGCTGAGTTCAAAGTATGAGTTTAAAAAATCGCACTCCTGTCCTGTACCACCAGCTATCATTAAATTTGAATAAATCAAAAGGTTCAAACTAATATTATAATTTGATCATAATTTTTAATGCATTTTTTTTCTGGGACTTTTATTCATAATATACAGGGTCCTTCTTAATATGCTGACACTTTTTTAAGGGGATGACCAGACCATCATTCTGAACAACTTTCTTATATGGGACCAACATCGAAATTGCGAAAAAAATATCAGCTGTCCCATTCATTTGGCTCGAGAAAGTTTGCTGTTTTGTATAGAATAGCAATAAAAAAAAAAAAGATTTTCCCTTTTGTATAGAGACTGCTAGCTTCACAGTCATCTTAATAAGAGGATAGAGTAAGTATACAATTAATAAACATACCTACATAGATACATAAATCCACGACGATAGTCATTTTCGGGATGGTAAAGAAACTTTGCACGTGAATCAAATTAATGGACGGATTAAAAAGTTATCTAAATCTAGCATCAGAAAGAAACAGAACCAATTTACCCTCGTGTAAATTAAAAAGCAGTAAAACGAAACAACCGATAAAACAAAGCACGTGGTCGAATAACTTGACGCGTGTAAAAACATCAAAAGTATTGACTCGTGTGTTTATAGGAATATAATTCAAATTATTGCGCTGTTTTTTAGCCGACTGCGCCAGAAGGAGGGTTATGTTTTTCGAGCGTATGTATGTATGTATGTATGTATGTATGTATGCACGCCCTACAGCGTTAACGGCTTGATGGATTTTAACGTATGAGGTGTCATTAGATTCGGAAAAATTGTGAGAGTGACATAGGGTATTTTATTTCAAGATGGCGTCTACGAATTAAAAAAGAGAGGGGGAATAAACATTTTTTTGGTTAAAAATTACAATATGGGTATCAAATGATAGAATATGAAGCTAGTGAACAGACGAATCCAAATATATATATACATATAATAGGTATATATAGTACTTTTATGTTACCGTTTCGACACAAGACTAAAAAGTATACAATAAACTAAATTATAAAGAAAAACAAAAAACCCGACTGCATAAAAAACCTACTAACTGAAAAGAGAAAAACAAGCTCTATAATCACTAATCAGCTATAACAACTTTGTTTGAGAAAATATAATTTGAATGTTATTAGGTAGGTATTGCAGGCGGGACAAACCAATAACCAACCAAAAATTGTCTTAGTCCCCGTCTGCGATACCTACCTAATAACATTCAAATTATATTTGCTCAAACAAAGTTGTTATAGCTGATTAGTGATTATAGAGCTTGTTTTTCTCTTTTCAGTTAGAAGGTTTTTTTAAACAGTTCTTTTCATGGCCCGTGAATCAAATCACTTTTATTCCTACTGCTTTGTAATTAAGAGTAATACGCTGGAACTTCTTTATACATAACTAAATACGCACGCACATGTATCGAATGCACAAGTCGGATTGAATGATTACCTTGCGAGGTTTGTTATGCAATAGTTGTTACATCTGTTATGTCAAGGAATCCTTAGTAATTCCTATAGTATAGATAATCGGATACTCTATGTTGTTAGTATTGCAGTTAATCTCACAGTTTAATAAACTAAGCCCCTCGCTAGACAACGGATGCCATCCCTAAACTTTGATAACCAGGATATTTCGGTTTAAAAACAGTACCTACCATGAGTTTGATCTGTACTTTACTATTGTAGTTACGGAGAAGGCGCCAATTTGGTATGTTAGAATTGATTCTAAACAAAACTAGCACGTCTAGTATGATTTCTCTATAATAGAAAATAACCTGGTCTCGCGCTTTTCGGAGAGCAAAAGCCGCTCTTGCCGCGACTTGTAGTATGGGAAAAAGCCGAGTCGCGCGCAAGTAGAGAAATCATGTTAGACGTGCTGGGCTGCAATCGCGACAAATATTCGGTGATTGAACCATGACTGGACTACGTACGAACCATACCTTTTGACATATTTGGTATTGCGCTAATCGCGGTACTGCTCTTCACAGCCATTAGAGCCGTATTGACAGCTCGCTCAGACGTTAAAGACTGTCAGTTACATAGAGTTTAGCGGAATGCGGCACAATTGAATAGTAATTGGATTGCAACGTGATTAGAACTGAAATTGGATAAGAATAGAACTTCGATGTTTTAATTTAGCGCAATCGGGGGGCAGTAGGAGCGCCAAATTCAATACACAAATGGGAGTACAATACTACAGTGGTACATTTTAGGCCTACCATGAGTTTACAACGTAGTATAACTACTGTAGTTTTACTGGACACGGCGCTGGGGGTATATAAAACTCAACGAATAGTAATTACCTAAATAAAATTTGAAAGTATCTTTATGAAACGTGTTAATGAATTAACGCAAAACTATAAAATAGTATGTTTAGAATCGAGAGCAGAATCGAATTATCGTGTTTTCAACATAGGTAATTTTTTTCGAAATATTAAATAAATTGTTTGTAAAATTTAAAGTTTACTGAACTCGATCTCACCCACCGCAAGGGCACACCACCCTACTTACTATAAAACAAGATTCATAAAATGTATCCATGACCACGTTAGCGCTTTCATTCATTGCTGAAATGATCACAAATCATTTTTGCCAAAACCTAAAATCTGAATAGCTTTAAATTTTAAGTATCAAAATAATGAAATTATTGTTTAAATTAATGAAATTTTGAATAATGAAATCAGTTGGGGTGTATGAGGTTTTGCGCTTATTCATTAACACGTTGTATAAATTAAAAAGAAGTGATGAAATGAAGGATTGAAACATTAAATTACTAGCTGTTCCTGGCATGCGTTGCAATGCCCCTTTTGCCCCGACATACATGGCCAATTTTTTCTCCAAAAATCTAAATCTCGCATCAATTCAGTCAAACACCTTGTACTTCTGCTCATTCCTAGTATGTGTTTTTTTATTACAATGTATAAAACATTCGTTACTAAGGTATAATAATTAATCAGGCACATAAAGTGGTCATTTGTCACTTAGAGCTCGTGACACATTGACAATTTATCTAGAAGACGCAAACTTGTCAGTAACAACATTTTGGCACTCGACTCCAATTTACTGAAGGTTATATTCATTCTTTTACTGCAATTTTTTTATAATACGTTAAAGAAGTAGGCAGGTATATCAAAGATTCATTATTTTGTACTTATCATTGTGGTTTCCAAAAAAATATTATACAGAAGAGCCCACTGAACTAGAATTTTCTTTATTCGTATGCAAAGCCCCAATAATTTTTTTCTTTAGATTTTGAATTCAACCAATTTTGTACTTATGCCAACATATGTAAAGGCTTATGATGATGATGATGACCTATGTCAAGCAGTGGACTTTTATAATATTTCATCTGTAAATACAATGAGAATTAGAGTTTGATACGATAACTTGAAAACTGAAACTCGAGGAAAAAGAACAAATACGCTAAACCCTGAAAACTATTTAATTTGTTGAGGTACAGAATTTATTAGCAATAAGAAGTAATTTTGATCACAAATGCTTAATTATGTTATAAGGGTGTAACAAAACACACTAGTAATATTTAAAGGAGTGTCTGACCATCAAATTGAACAACTTTCACCAAGGATCCCACTTCGAAAATGCTTAGAAAAAAAAGCTGTTTCAAACAAAATGGTAGTACTCGACTCAAATGTATGGAACATCTGATATTTTTATTTTATTCTAATGTTGCCTCCACAATAGTGACTGAAAGTTGTTCAGTTTGATCGTTTAAAACACCCTTTTAAATATTACAGAAAATCGGCGGAAGCCATTTTGCACAAACATGAGTTGATCTTCTTCTTATCGTGTGGGCAGCGAGCCTTGGTGTCAGAGTTATTTCAGACCGCCTTACGGCCTCCGACATGGTTTTTATGTAACGACTACTACCACCAGAGATACCAGCCGGGACCAACGCGGCTTAACGTGCCATCCGAAGCACGGAGTCATCTTTCTTTTCAGACAATCAGGTCATCCAGCCTGCATGTCCTAACCAACTGGGTCAAAACGCACAAAGTGACATAAAGCACTAGGTGTCCCCGTGGGAATCGAACGCACGACCTCCGTGTCAAAAGTCCAATGCCCATACCATAACCATTAGATCACGGAGGTAATTGATAAAAGAGATGAAAGTTAAGTCATTTAACTTTTCAACGCATTAAACATTTAATAACATAGTACCTCTATGTTGTAACGTTTACCACAATGTTCCTAACACAATGTAATACCTACATCAAAACACGTAGCCCTTCATAAAACCAACATATTTATGCACCTGACGACATCACAAAATACAGCTATTTCCAGAAGGCCCATATGTTTCAGTTTCAGCCCACATTACCCTCAATATTCGACTTTGAAGTTAAGTTATGCTAAGTATTCCACCGCGAATAAACGAGAACGGGACCCGTTAGGTTTCTACCACAAACAGTGTCCACTGACATCTCTCTTATGTCTTATACATAAGGTTGTGAAGTCTTAATCCATGGGACTTAAGTTCTGGAACGTATTTATCACTACTGTAAACATAGTAACGGTATGGACTTTACAGTTTTGTTTTACATAACCTATTTGCTTATTCAATTTGATCGTATAAAAAGGTTTTAGGTATGTTATTCAATCGATTTTTTTCAGCAACTTTGTGAATGGAACAATATAGAATGTGTCTCGTCCACTCTTGTTTCTATCATGTAGTCGGGATCACTTTGTTGCTCATGAATTTCAATGGACAGACTTAGACAGCGTTGCCAGACCTACGGATTTGTCCGTAGATCTACGGATTTTTGGCCTGGTCTACGGATCTACGGAAGTCAATGGAAAATCTACGGATTTTTAGAAACCCTCTGAATTCCGGCCTAAAATGTTAATATTCTGCATCAAGTAATACTCAGTCGCAAATAATACTATTCATGTTCACTTTATTTGTGAAGTGGACTGTGTTTTTAAAAATATGGCATAACATAATATGGCTGGTCCCTACTCTTTTCCATCTCCTTCCTTCTACTTTCCGTCCCTATACATAAACGACCGAAATATTTAACTGTAGCATGTGTGATAAAAGTACTGACACATATAGTGAAAATGAAAAGATAAGTTAAGTTAGAACAGAAAAGAAAGAGTAAAGTTTCCAATTTAGAGCAATATTTTGGGTCCCTTCACTCCAACATAGCCAGAAAAAGCATTTTAAAAAAGTCTGTAGATCTACGGATTTTTAAGAGGTAATCTACCGATTTCTACGGATTTTTCCACTTTAACCTACGGATTTCTAAAAATTGGATCTGGCAACACTGGACTTAGAATTTCTAAAAAGGTGTTTTTGTGAATGTTGAGACGATTAAGGTTACGACTTGGGTTAAGGCCCGAACAGTGAAAAACAAAGTCGTCAATCATCCATCACCTTGTAAAGGGTAAGTTTTGGATCACTGATTAAAAAGAAATAGGGTCCTATAATACAGGGTCCTTCTTAATATGCTGACACTTTTTAAAAGGGATGATTGGACCATCAAACTGAACAACTTTCTCTATGGGACCAACATCGAAATCGAGAAAAAAAAAATCAACTGTTCTGTACAAAACTGCAAACCTCGACTCTAAATACTCGAGCCAAATGTATGCGACAGCTGTTTTTTTTTCGCGATTTCGAAGTGGGTGCCATTGAGAAAGTTGTTCAGTTTGACGGTCTGATCATCCTCTTAAAAAAGTGTCAGCATATTAAGAAGGACCCTGTATAACTGAAAAACTTGTATTTTTAAGCAATAAATATTATGATTAAATAGAATTCAGTCATTTTCATGTAAAGAATTGTTTCAAACTATTTTTTAAAGAAAATCTGTAATTTATGCCAATATTCCTCGAAACATTTAGCCCAAAAACATATTTCAAACCAAAAAACTTCGAGGAATCGAGTTTTATCATTCATATGACATAATTTCATGTTCTCTTTTAAACTTTATTTATAAAGTGGTGTTGATGGTATATAAACAAGAATATTTATTAGACCGCTGGACTCGTTGCCAAGAAATTGATGTTTTTCGGTAATAACTGTAGCAGGGCCGGATTTAGCTCTAAATTTAGTCTAGAGGCTCTAAAGGGCAAGGCTTAGCATTAGAGGCCTCTTTAAAACTTCCACAACATTTTTGATAGGTACTTAATTTTTAATACATATGTAAGGACGGGTGTATTGAAGAGAAAGAAGGTATTGATTCTAGTAATGATTTGTAAAGACTAAAGCACTTCCATATTAGGACACGAGATTATAGTTGGTTATTGTATAGTATATTGATTATAGATATTGGTTCTTTGGGCTCTGCCTCACACATACGTGACCAGTTTATCTTTTACTTCGTCTTTGTTACATGAAGACTGTATGTAGGTATGTATTACAATATTTTGCTGGAGCTCATTCCCTGGTTTCACATTACTTCTGTCAGTAGTCCCTTCAGTCACTTTCCATCGTTTTGAACCAGGATTATAATCTACGTTCATTGGATCTAGGCAGTTTTACCGAGTTTTTATGTTATGTTAAATTTTACGTTTTTAGTGAAAACATCAAGAAAACTGCGTTTTGTGGTCGATGTTGTTTGGATACACGCATGTATTTACTGTGCCCCGATTTTGATTGCAAAGGTTCGCTAGCTGTGGAAATAATAAGCGAAGCAAAATTGTAACTAGAATTACTATTCAAAGCCTGACCAGAAAAATAAAATCCATCGACATGTTGCGGCAAATCATTGGAACTAATTTTTGTACTTAAAACATTGTTATTGAAGATTGATTGTAGCACCCCCAAAGCATTTTTCTGGTCAAGCTTTACAAAGAAATGGAAAAAGTAAAACAAAATGTCTACTACTGTCCATATTGCGCGTCGCGAAATATTGAATACAAATAAACCAACGGACGCGAGGCAAAGGGCCTCGATTCACTTGGGGGGCCACAAGCAGTTACTACTAGGATAATCCGGCACTGTATTTGTGGTAATTTATTAGGCAAGGGTTACTCACGGATAAAATTAAAACGTGGTATGATTTTACCGGTAGTAGAATCGTAGACATGCTGTCTACGTCGCATTTAAAAGGGGATTTAAATAAATACAGACAAGATAATATCTGTTTTGTTCGGCTGATAAAATTAATACCTAGACAACTCAAGAAACGTTTCCAAATGTAATTACCGTAGAACCATCTGTCGCTTCTCATTTACCCAAATTGCTACAAATAACGCCATCTAAAAATTGTTCTGTTCAAATTCTCTTTGTTTACGATATAGTCTAGGAAAAATAAGGTTTGAGATTGCATTAAAGACACTTTAGTAAATTTTGTCGAGAACTTTTGTCGAGATTTCGTGGTCATATTGGCTCAGGAACCTCAGAAATACCTTAAAATCGATATAACTGTACAAAGGGCAAGCTTATTTCGAAAGATATTTCTTCCAGCATACTAGCAAAAGAGACAGTTAATTATCAAAACCCAA